>JALPQI010031256.1:62500-78808 GCA_025490895.1 Thaumatotibia leucotreta
CCTTCTTTGCCTGATAAACAGACGCCACCTCTCCCACTCGCAGATCAAGAGGGAGTGTTCCTGTGATCAGTAGGGCAGAGTTTAGAGATACTGTTTTATATGCCTTCCCGATTTTCTGCACGAATCCTCTCTGTATTGCTTCTAGTTGTTTTCGTACTCCGAGCTTTTTCGCGGCTGGTGCCCATGCTGCTGCTGCATACAGTATGACTGGTTCCACTGCCGAGACGTAGATTGTTTTTAATACGTCCTGGTTTAGGCCCCAGTTTACTCGCGCAGCTGATGTTAGCCTTTTATATATTCCAGCCGCCTTCCTGCAGATGTTGGAGACGTGTGCATTGAAAGTCAATTTATCATCTATCGTCAGCCCCAAGATCTTAATTTCTTTTGCCATTTCAATGTCGACCCTTCCCATGCGTAAGCGTGGTGTGTCATATTTCAACTTTCTTGTGATCATCATTGCGCAGGTCTTATGTGGGGCAAATCTGAGTTTGTTGTCGACACCCCACGCCCAGACATGTTCAAGGGCGGCGTTTGCTTTCATCTCTATCTCTTGGGCGTTATCTCCGTCAAATATCAGCACGACATCATCCGCAAATGCCTGCGAATGGAGGTTTTTGTTTTCTAGTCCTTTTAGGAGGGGGTCGAGTAGCAGGTTCCACAGCACTGGTCCGCCTATGGATCCCTGGACACATCCCTTCTCTGTTTCTCTTTTGGAGGTCTCCCCCGCATACCTGACTTCCACCTTTCTATCGCTCAGATAGCTGCATATTGTACGTCTCAAGTTCCCAGGGCAGTTTTCTTCTACCATTCTTGTTTTTATTGCTGGCCACCATGCGCTGTCGAAGGCGCCCTCGATGTCCAGCGATACCAGAGTAACCAATTTTTTACAGTTTAGCTTCTCCCGTATGCGCTGCATAAGGGCAACGAGGGCGTCCTCAGTGCTTTTTTGTGGCATGAAACCGTATTGATGAGTGCTCATCTTTGGTAGTACATAGAACTTGAGACGGTTCACCAGCAACTTCTCGTAGATTTTCCCTAGTACTGGCAGAAGACCTATAGGCCTGTACGACTTGGGAGTTGTGTAGGTATCCTTTCCTGGTTTTTTGAGGACAACTACTACTGCCTCCTTCCATGCCCTCGGGAAGTAACATTTCGACAGACATTTATTTAAGAGAGAAAGGAAGTAATCAAAGGAAGCATCAATGGCATGTGAGCATATATCCGCCGTAAGGCCATCCCCTCCCGGGGCCTTTTTTGGGTTGAATGATTTCACCACTCCTTTCAGCTCTTCTGGTGTAAACGGAGGGTCATGTTCACATTCCTGATCCCTATCGTTTTCTTCTTCGGCTATCATTCTTGTGCGTTGGTGTTTTTCATTTTCCCCTTCCCTTACATCCCTTGGGTAAAAGGTTTCCGCTAGAAGTTTCGCGGATCTGCCGCATTTAGCTCTACTCCCTTGTGTATTAGTGGTAAGTCCTCCTCTCTTTGCGTTGTCCTTCTTATTACCCTGTAAATCCCCTCCCACATTCCTTCCCCGTTCTGTTTTTCACAAAATTCCTTCCAGCTTCTGGTCATTGCCTCTTTCACTGCTACTTCATAATTTTCTTTTTGTTTCAGGTACTGGCTCACGACTATGGGTCTTCGATGTGCGGCTGCGTTTCGGATCCTGCGTTTTATCGTGGCGACCTCCCTTTTCATGGATGCGAGTTGCTCGGACCACCACGGCATTGTAAGTGTATTTTTGTTCTTTTTTATAGGTATCGTTTGTTTGCATGCTTCTGTTATGGCTGTTGTATATGCTTCTACGATTTTATCTATTTCATTAGTGTTTTGTATGTTGTCTAAATTGTTTGTGGTAAGGTTCGAATTCTTCATAATTTGATCCATTTTCTCATGAAAATGGGCCCAATTAGCTTTCCGGGTATTGTACTTTCTTGTTGTTCTTTCTATTTTGAGTCCCCTTGATTTTTCGAGTTTTATTTTAAAAGTTATGCCGTTGTGGTCCGAGCTCGTCAGTCCTTCCTTCACGTGCCAACCTTCGACCAGTTCTAGGAGGTCTTCTGTGCAGGCTGTAACATCGACGTGGCTACAGTATCTTTTGCCTCCTCTTATGGTGTCAAAAGTTGGGACCGTGCCTTGGTTTAGGATGTGTAGATCCATTTCTGTTAATGTTCCACAGAGTTGTTCTCCTCTTTGGTCTTCGCATGCACTTCCCCACCAGATGCTTTTAGAGTTTGCGTCTCCACCTATCAGCATCTTGGTTGGTACCATTTTGTCCCTTACCGTCTTTAGGTGATCCAAGTACGGCTGTAGGGGTTTATCTGGCTCAAAGTAGTAGGACACAATTATGATCTCCCATGCAATTGTTTTGACTCCTATGACAACTATGTTGTTAGTCGTTAATTTTGGGTATTGTGTGACATCCAGGTAGTGGTCCAAAACTACGATAGCGGCTTTTACCGTCCCTTCGCTATCTTCCGAATTCTGGAAGATTCGGACTCCTGGGTATCCCTTCATTTTTCTTATCCCCCCTACGTAGGGTTCCTGGATCAGTGCTACTGCAGCCTTCTGCTTAGTAGCTTCAAGTAAGAGCTCATTTGTTGCCAGTTGGCTACGCTGTAGGTTGGCTTGCAGGATTCCATAGCGCTGTAAATTCTCTTTATCAAACTTGTAGTTTGTGAGCCTGTCCTCGGTGCCCTTAGCAATACGCAGTTGTTGACCGGGCTATTGTATCCCATTTTTTGCGAATTCTACAGTCGTGACTGAAAGCGTTGTGTTCAGCATTGTCGAGTTTCGCTTTAGAGCAGTTACGGCATGTTGGTGGTATACCCGCCGCGTGGTCAGTGCACTCGCTCCTTAGGTGAGGGCCACCGCAGTGGCTACACAGGTCTGCTGGTTCTTTGCAGAACCGCTTACCATGCCCATATCCCAAGCAGCGAGTGCACTGAACCAAGGGTGATTGGTCTTCGACCGTAATGCGCTGCAGGTCGATGTGCATTTTTCCCGTCTGCAGTGCTCTTTGCCAGATAATTGGCGAGACGCTGACCACAACGTGGTTTGTGTGAGGGTTTCTTGTTCTTCGCCTGTATTTAATTTCCAGGCGAGTTTCAGTCTCGTCGAGGCCCTGGAATAGGTTTCGGTTTTGATTCCGGATTGCTCTACAGACGTCCTCGTCCGTGTTTACCTGGAGAACTCCTCGGAGAATTAGGAGCGGATCCCTATTTTTCATTTCCTCGACCCTGAAGTTCGCACCCTCCATCTCCAGTTTCTCTCTGACCCTATTTCGCTCCTCTCTTGTTTCGAAGCCCATGATGACTTTCCTGTCTTTTGCCTTTCTAACCTTCTCGACCTTGACCCAGCCATCTTTTGCATCTATGGTCTTTCGAACTCTATCGAGCACTGCCTCACCTGTCTCTGTTTCGTCCGTAGACGTTACCACGACCGAGTGAAGGGTATCTTGCTTTGGATGGCTGGTCCGCGCCGTGGTTACATCGGCATACGTCTGGACTTTACCTATTGTTTCTTGTTGTGCCTTGAGGGAGCTCTGTAGTTCGGTCATTATTTTGTTGTTCTCCTTTAATAATTTAATATGCTCCTCTAGCTGTGAGCCCGTCGCTGGGATGGTTTTGTTTGTGCTCTGGCTCAGCTCTGTTTGGATGGTCTTTTGCTGTTTTTCCTCGGGCTTTCCATTTGCCGTCCTTGTCTTTTGCGCTGCCTCTGCCTCCTTTACCAAGCAATACAATCGGTCTAGAGCTGTCAGCACAGCATTTTTTATTTCAGCCTTTGTGTTTCTGGAGGCGTTTATGTTTATTTTGCCTGATTCCAGACAAGCTCTAGCTTCTGATAAGCGGTCTTTATACTTAGTTTTTGGACTCTGGGCCTCCGTTGTCCTTTCCGCCAGCTTTCCCTTTGCAATAGGATCCGACAGTATCACTGTGGAGTCCATCATTTTCATAGATGTCGTTTGTTGGGCTCCCTCTGTTGCTAGTGGTGGGGTGCGGGATGTTTGGGCACCTGACCGTGGTTCTGGCCTTCCATTCTCCCATTCTCCTACGCTCTTTCTCACTGGAGGTGGTCGGTCTTTTTGCGGTGAGGTACCCGCCCTCTGCGTTTTTGGGGAAGATGGGTGTAGGACTGGTACCTGGTTTTCCCCGGTTTTAATGGGGGTCCTCATTCCAAACATTTTGTTTTGACTCTATGTAAGGTAGAGTGAAGTCGGTTTTCCCTGTAAAGGGGGGCTGTCACTTGTATATACAGTAAAGAAAGATGGAATTAGGGAATCTGTCTGCCTCTGTTTTAGTGAGGAAGAGAGGGAAACAATGGAACACGGACAAGGGAAACAGAGACGGAACAGTACCCTATATCTGCACCTGTAGATGGGGTGTCGGTATCAAGACGGGGTGTCGCTTGTATACACAGTATTATACTTAACTCTGAGAGTTACAAGTGTGTCTTTAGGGGTCGCAGACCCTGGTCACTGGTTATTTTATCTTATTGCTATTAAATATTTCGCTCTGTATAGAGCCGTGCATGTAGCCCCTGTACAGAGGGGGCTACTGTTATTTATGACTACTTAATCTAAGAATTGAAAAACAAAAGAGCCGAGTGTAAAATTTGTGGCTACTGATTTTCGTCTACTTAATCTAACAATCTAGAGTCTCTAATTTTTCTTCGTCGTGCTTTGGTTTACTGACCCCGTTTCTTGTAGCTGTGGTGCATCCCGGGACGCGGCGACACCGACGGCACGGACGACGCCCACGACGCAGGAGGCACAGGCGCAGGCGACGCGGCGACGCAGCGACGCAGACGACGCGGCGACGCAGATGACACGGTGACGCCAGGGATGCAGCGACGCAAGGGACGCGGCGACGCACAGGTCGCGGCGACGCAGAGGACGCGGCGACGCAGGCGACGCAACGACGCAGACGACGCGACGATGCAGGCGACGCAACGACGCAGAAGACGTGGCGATGCAAGCGTTGGTGTGCAGTCCGGGACGTAGTCAGGGTGCGGTCTGGGACGCAGTCAGGGTGCGGTCCGGGACGTAGTCAGAGTGCAGGTAGGACGAAGCCGCGTCCGGTTTCACTTTTGTAGTTTTAGTCTCACTGCACTGACACTTTTCACTCTGCACTGATGGCTTGGTTGACATAAGCCAGACAGGTGTTTCACACTCACTCTGTTTGCGCAGGGCGCCACTTAGTGTATTTTAGTCGGCTTAGTCGGCTTAGAAAATTCTTATATCGGATAGATCCAGGTTGCGTCGGTGGTGCGGTTTCAGCGCACGCAGCGCCGGACGCAAACGACGCGAAGGACGCAAACGACGCGGAGGACGCGAACGACGCAAACGACGCAAAGGGACGCAGCCGACGCAAAAGGACGCATAAGGACGCACGTGACGCAAAAGGACGCACGTGACGCCAAAGGACGCACGTGACGCAAAAGGACGCACGTGACGCAAAAGGACGCACGTGACGCAATATCGGACGCGGATAGGGACGCACTCAACCGCTCTCGACCACTGGTGACGCACGACTGGGTTAGGTTAGGTTAGGTTAGGTTAGGTTAGGTTAGGTTAGGTTAGGTTAGGTTAGGTTAGGTTAGGTTAGGTTAGGTTAGGTTAGGTTAGGTTAGGTTAGGTTAGGTTAGGTTAGGTTAGGTTAGGTTAGGTTAGGTTAGGTTAGGTTAGGTTAGGTTAGGTTAGGTTAGGTTAGGTTAGGTTAGGTTAGGTTAGGTTAGGTTAGGTTAGGTTAGGTTAGGTTAGGTTAGGTTAGGTTAGGTTAGGTTAGGTTAGGTTAGGTTAGGTTAGGTTAGGTTAGGTTAGGTTAGGTTAGGTTAGGTTAGGTTAGGTTAGGTTAGGTTAGGTTAGGTTAGGTTAGGTTAGGTTAGGTTAGGTTAGGTTAGGTTAGGTTAGGTTAGGTTAGGTTAGGTTAGGTTAGGTTAGGTTAGGTTAGGTTAGGTTAGGTTAGGTTAGGTTAGGTTAGGTTAGGTTAGGTTAGGTTAGGTTAGGTTAGGTTAGGTTAGGTTAGGTTAGGTTAGGTTAGGTTAGGTTAGGTTAGGTTAGGTTAGGTTAGGTTAGGTTAGGTTAGGTTAGGTTAGGTTAGGTTAGGTAGGTTAGGTTAGGTTAGGTTAGGTTAGGTTAGGTTAGGTTAGGTTAGGTTAGGTTAGGTTAGGTTAGGTTAGGTTAGGTTAGGTTAGGTTAGGTTAGGTTAGGTTAGGTTAGGTTAGGTTAGGTTAGGTTAGGTTAGGTTAGGTTAGGTTAGGTTAGGTTAGGTTAGGTTAGGTTAGGTTAGGTTAGGTTAGGTAGGTTAGGTTAGGTTAGGTTAGGTTAGGTTAGGTTAGGTTAGGTTAGGTTAGGTTAGGTTAGGTTAGGTTAGGTTAGGTTAGGTTAGGTTAGGTTAGGTTAGGTTAGGTTAGGTTAGGTTAGGTTAGGTTAGGTTAGGTTAGGTTAGGTTAGGTTAGGTTAGGTTAGGTTAGGTTAGGTTAGGTTAGGTTAGTTTTTTTTTTTTTTTTTTGTAAATTGTCGCCAGAAGGGCCAAAGACATGAGTCCTTGCTATTGTTTTTCAAAATTTTATCTCGAATGTGGTGTGTTAACCAGGGAAAATCCTCATGGACCCTGAGAATGGAGGGCTCAGGCAGTGCCGGACTCTTACCGGCTAAAACCCAGCTAACACGTCACATTCGGTTTTACAGGAGGATTAAAAAAAATTTAAAAAGATTATTTTAGTAAAGAAAGAAGAAAAGGGGTTAGGTAGGAAGGGGGTTACTACCCACTGAACCTTGCCTCAGCCAGTTGCTGGAAGGCCGGGAGAGAAGCATGCATTCTCCCGTTTGGTTCAGCGGGGTGCCTGGGTCAGCCGCGGTAACATCATTTTCGATGCTTCCGCGGCTGTCCCTGGCCCGGCTTACATTTTCCTTATCTAGGAGTCGCTTTGAGGTGTGGGGTTTTCTGATGCGCGCATGCTTATACCTACCTTTCTTTTGCCTGTGATGGAGAGGTGGGTCGTAGATCTTTTGACCGCTGTGGGGCCTTGGATGCCCTTCTTTTGAGTGGGGTTTCCCTTGGAGGCCCTTTCTTTTGCCTCCTTGTATTCCCTTCTTTTCTTCCTCTCCATTTATGATGTTTTACATAAGCTGGGATGGTGGGGACGGACGTCCTTCGGGCAGCTGGCCCCGCCTTTGGGTCCCACAAGGAAACCATCAGCCTGCCGAGTTCCAGACAAGTCAGCGCCCCCCCAGATCCTTGCCCCAGCCAGTGCTGAAAGGCCGAAGAAGAAAGTCATTTCTTCGTTTAGGCTTCTGGTGGAGCAACCGCCTCATCCAGTCTTCCGCAGGCATGGCCCGGCTCGCGACATCCCCCGCCAGGCCCCCCGTCCGAGGGACGTCCATTGGTTACAGGTGGTGCGTGCATCAGAAAATTCTTATATCTATTTATATTATTATTGCATGCAATGGGAATGGGATTACAGTTGCATGCTGAACTGTTACAATTTTAGGTGGCTAGTACAGCATTTACAATTTATTGCGATAGGCGCATTACGTTTATAATTAAGAAGTAAGTGCAGGTAGAAGAGGAGATCTATTTCCGGCTTAGGCATCAGAGTATGGTGCATTCCGGGTCGCATGATGCCTGAGGGGCGATATTTGAATGCGATCCTGATCCTTTGAGCCTGTTTAGGCCATGAAACTCGTCGAAGTCTTTCCTGGCGCGATTTCTTTGGGCAAGGCATTTTGAGCTTAGCTCCGCCTTGACGTTCGCCAGGTCCTTTTCCACGAGCTCCCTGGACAGGCCCTTCTCTGCGCAGAACCGATAATAGATCTCCTCGAGTTTGGCGTCATCACCTGGTAAGCCGCTGTTTGCCAGGTAAATTTTGCCCGCAACATAGGAGTTGAGGCCTACGACGACTTCCTTGTTATGGATGAAATAGGCCAAGTGAAGCCTGGCCCTATTAAAAAACATCATTCTTTGAAAGATAGGCCTCTTCTATCTTTCGTGTGAATGTTTCGTCGTCGTAGCTCGGGCCAGCTTTGGTTTGTTCAACGGCAGGGGGGTCTTCCTGTTGTTCGGAAGTGGAGGTGCTTGTGGATCGTACCATAAATGGTTCCAAAAACACCCCGCCGTTGAAGGTCATCCTTCTTGCTGGCTCGATCTTTTGCAAAACCCTTTTTACCCTCCCGGCCGGGTGAACCCGAGCGATATCTTCGCCCAAGTTCACCCGGGCGAGCTCATCGGGGTCTGCTTGGGACTCCGTGCTGCGGACAAATTTTACCTGTCCGTGCTTTGGATTTCGGCTGTTTCGGCGTTGGGGTTTTGTCTGCTCTGCCATATCTGTAAAGAGTGCCTAATTATAGGTGCTGATTAATGGCTTTTGTTTTTGGGATGTTGTGTGTGTGTGGTGTGTGTCTCGTAAGGGGGTGTTGTGTCGCAGACTCTAGAGTTCAGAGGGACGGGTAACTTGCCTTATACTTGTTATTATTTATTCCTTAAGCAAGTTTTCCTTACTATCGTCTCTATGAACTCCTTTGTCTCTTTTCGGTTTTTGGAGCTCAGAAGTTCTGACCAGCTTGAACTATCCGGTGTTACCTTGGCACCGGTCTTTTGTTCGAGCTCGAACCGCTGAGCATTAAAGCGTGGGCATTCGCACAACACGTGCCAGATATCCTCGTCAACAGTTGGGTCACATATACATGATGAGGCATCTTTTATTTTAAAACGGTGTAGGTACGCTGCAAAACCTCCGTGTCCGGTGAACGCTTGAACCAAGAAATGTGTGAGTTTTAGCTTTTTTATTATGCTGTTTGCATCCCTCACATTTGGAAAGAATTTCTTGGTTGTTGCTCCAGTCTCGGAGGCTTCATATCGCACCTGCCATTTTTCGACCGTTTCCTCTCTTATTGACCTTTTGATGTAGGATATCGGCACGAGATCGTACGCAGGAGCGGTCTTCTTCTTAAGTGCTGCTTGCTTTGCCAGTTCATCTGCTCTTTCATTTCCTGGCGTTCCAACATGAGCACGCAGCCAGTAAAAGTTTAGGCTTAGCCCCTGTTCCCTTGCTTGTACCACTTGGCTCTTGATCTCCTGAGCTATAGGATGTGCTGTTTTCGGTGCTCTGAGGAGCTCCAGCGAAGATTTGGAGTCACTGAGAATACTGACGCCTTGTGCCTTGTGTTTATTTGCGAGTTGTACTGCTCTGAGAAGCGCGTACATCTCGGTCTGGAACACGGTGTTGTATGGCGCAAGTTTAAAGGTTGATTGGCGTATTTCATGGCCATCCTCCCACCAAGTGAGTGCCGCTCCCGTCTTTCCCTCAATCTTACTACCATCGGTGTAAATCTGAGGGCCTCCTAGACCGTGTCTGTCTACTACATCTTGGTTGAATTCCTCCAAGCTGACGTAATCGACAGTCACCGTCTTTGACGGGTGCGGCCTTCTCAAGGCGTCAGTATTCCCCTCGAGTTCCCTCCCAGGCGGGATATGGTCGTCGCTGTACCCCTTTTTGACTTTGTAGAGCATTGCCGCTTCCTGTATGCGCATGTCCAATGGCAGAGTGCCCGAGAGGAGCAACGCCGATGTTAGAGAGACCGTCCTGTATGCTTTGCAAATCTTCTGGGCGAAACCTCGCTGGATTGAGTCCAGCTGGTTCCGTACCATCAGTTTGTTGGCTGCTTGGTGCCAAGCCCCTGCGGCATACAAAACGATCGGCTCTATCACCGCCGTATATATGGTCTTTATTATCTCACTATTGAGTCCCCATGAAACCCTTGCCGTACTCGACAGCTGCCTGTAGATATCTGTAGCCTTTTGGCACGTTTTTGCTACATGCGTGTTGAATGTTAGCTTTCGGTCAATGGTTAATCCCAACAGCTTGATCTCCTCGACGAGCCCCACCTCGATCCCCGCCATCATGATGTTGATAGGGTCCCATTTGAGCTTCCTCGTTATGACCATCGCTGCGGTCTTGTGTGCTGCGAAGTTTAGCTTGTTTTGTGAACCCCAATCAACCACTTTTTGGAGAGTGCTTTCTGCTTTTTCTTTTACGGTCCTTGAGTCTTTACCCGAAAAAACCAGCGTGACGTCATCAGCGAAAGCCTGACAGTGGATGTCTGTGCCCTTGAGAGACTGTAGGAGGTCATCTAGAATTATGTTCCAGAATATAGGGCCTCCAATTGAACCCTGGACGCATCCCTTTGTAGTTGGCTTCCCACTGACTTCACCTGCGTAGTGGACCTCTATACTGCGATCTTCCAGGTAGGAGCATACCGTTTTATAGAGGTTTTTCGGGCATCCTTTCTTTGCCAGTTGAGTCTTTAATTTTGGCCACCAGGCGTTGTCGAAAGCTCCCTCTATATCTAATGAGACTAGTAGAACGATCCGCTTCTTCGTTTCTACTTCTTTCCTTATATGATTCATTAAATTATAGAGGGCATCTTCCGTTGACTTTTGGGGCATAAACCCATACTGGCATTTGCTCAGGGCCGGGAGGACGTGCCACTTTATCCTGTTTATAAGCATTTTTTCCAAGATTTTTCCTAGTACCGACAAAAGTCCAATCGGCCGGTACGACTTTGGGTGAGTGTAGTCCTCCTTTCCGGGTTTCCGTAGGATGCACACATGCGCCACCTTCCAGGGCTTAGGGAAGTAGGCTAGCCTAAGGCAGGAATTGGCTATACCTAAGAATACTTCCCTGTTGTTCTGAATGGCTTCCGCACATATGTCCGCGGTGAGTCCCGTCCGACCCAGGCGCCTTTTTCGGGTTCATACTTCTGACGACCATATCCAGTTCAACCAGTGTGAAGGGTGGATCGTCGCCCGTGAGACTTGACTCCACTGCTGGGGAGTCTCCGCTCGTATCTTCCCTGGTGCGTCTGTGTTGGTCGGACTCTCCTTCCTCCTGGTCATCCGGGTAAAAGCATTTAGCCAGTAACTGGGCCGACTGTTTTGGTGTTAAGGTTTGCCCCTGTTCTCCTTTCAGCAATGTGTCTTCATGACGTCTAGCCGTTTTCCTGATGACTCTGTAGATTTTGTCCCACATTGTCTCCCTATCCTGCGTGGTACAAAATTCTTTCCAGCTAGTCGTCTGAGCCTCCATTGCTTTCGCCGCGTAGTTTTCCTTTACCTGGAGGTATTGGTCGACTACGTACTGCCTTCTGCTTGGGGCGGCGTTCCTTATGCGCCTTTTTCTTCTTAACACCTCCTTTTTTAGCCGATCCAGCTCCTGTGACCACCACGGCGGCTTTGCCTTTGTCATAGGAGCCTTGATTTTTGGAATGCTCTCCTCGCATGCTTTTGACACTGCGCTGATGTAGGCTTTTGTTGCCTCTTCCAGCCCTTGGGTGTCTCCAACGTTGCTTATGGAGTTTTCCGTCAGATTCCTTTCCTCTAGCTCCCTTGACAATACCTCCCTGAATCTTTTCCAGTCAGCTTTTTTCGTGTTGTGGACTCGCGTAGTGGGTTTTGGTACGGACTTAGGGGCTGTTTCGCTATACACTGTAAACTTTATGGCATTGTGGTCGGACGTGATCAATGTTCTGTCTACTTCCCAGTCTTGGATCCTGGACAGGACATTGGTGCTGCACGCGGTCACGTCAACAATGCTGCTGTATAGGTTGCCTCCCCTGTATGTCTCGAACGTCGGCGTGTTCCCGGTGTTTAAGACATGCAGATCCACCTCGTTGAGAAAGCTACTGTAAGCTGCCCCTCTGTGGTCCTCCGATCTGCTTCCCCACCAGTAGCTCCACGCATTTACGTCTCCCCCCACGATGAAGCTGTCCGCAGCTAGATTCTGGATGGTATATTTCGTTTTGGCAATGTACATTTCTATATCCTGGTCTCCCTCAAAGTAAACCGAGATTACTCCAATGGACTTGTTGCCAAACTTTAGGAGGGCCGCCGCGATGTTTTCGGTGGTTAATTGTGGGTCGTATTGAACTTGTACGTGACTTCCCTGAACAATAATTGCCGCCTTCACAGGTTTCGTGCGATTTTGTGTGCATTGAATGACCCTGAAACCTGGTTGAGCCAAAACCTCCCCCCTTGCCCCCACGTACGGCTCCTGCAACAGGGCTACCTCGTATTTACCACTTTGCATGGCCTGGTGTAGCTCTGCTGTGACCAACTTTGATCTTTGTAGGTTAGCCTGGAGGAACCTCGTGCCGTGGCGTGTGGGAGTTTGGGCGGTGTTTACATTTTGCACTGGCTCAACCGTGTCAGCAGCAGTATGTTATCTTAGACCTCGCTATATAGTCCCATTTTTTCCCGCTCTTTGCAGCATAAGCTAAAAGCATCATGCTTTGTATCTACAGTATCCCTACCTGCTCTGGTGCAATTTATGCACGTCGCCGTTTCCGAACTCTCCGTGCACTTTCCGAGTTCGTGACTTTTGAGGCAATACCTGCAGCTGGTGTTTTCGTCCCTACACAGTTTTCTGGTGTGGCCGTACGCCAGGCACTTTGTACACTGTACTAGGGGCGACTGGTCTTCCACTTTTAACCTTTTGAGGCCTATGTAAACCTTACCGGCTTCCATAAATCTGGCCCAGGCTTTCGGCGGAACCTCGAACACCACGTGGCAAATCAGGGAGTTTCTAGCTTTTTTGCGGTACTTGATCTTTAACTGGGTGTGGTCTATGTCTAGGCCGGCCAGAATGTAGTTGTTTTGCGAGAGCAACAGATGTGGCAATTCCTCGTCCTTGTGGTAACTTTGGACTTCTTTAACGCACATTAGGGGGTTTCTCATTTGCGGGTATTCAGTGTTGAGCTTACCCTCTGTTGCTTTCCTGAGGAGTTCCAGGTCTTGGTCACTCGCACAGTTTACAACCACTTTCTGGTTTTTGGCCTTGCGTACTTTTTCGAACCTCACTCCAGTTTTCCGGACATTCACAGCTTGGTCTAGCTCTTTTAGAACTGCATCACTGGTTTTTGTTGGGTCCTTCGATGACACAATTACCGTGTGGTTTGGGGTTTTCGCTTGTTTCGGTAAAGCTGCCATCTGGGCGTACGAGACCGGGCCGTGGGTTGTTGTAGTCGGCCTACTTTGCGTGACCTCAGTCCTCACCTCACTGATTGACTGCCTAAGTTCGGCAAGTGCAATTTCGGTGCCTAGACTGGATGTTTGTTGCCCCCTTTTGGACTTTTCAGATTTTACTTCCTCGGTTAGGACTCTGATGTTGGAGCTCATCATTTCTAGACGCTCCATTATCTCCGAGGTTTCTTCCCTGGGCTGGGGGCGTGGTTCGTCGCGGTCACGCAAATTTTTAAGTTCTTCGGTGGAGGTTGTGAGGTGGTCTATCTTTGCGGTAAGCTCAGATATTGCCGCTGCCATCTCCGTATCTTTTGACAGCGGACTTGGAGTGTGCTGAACCTTCGGCAGTATATCCTCAATTACTTTTGGTATTGCTGCCGTCGACTCTGCTATCTCGCTCAGGGTTCTGCGCATTTGGTCAAGTTGATTTGAGACCTTTGAAACTTGAGCGTCCAGCTTTGACAACTCCTGTGCCACCTTGTCGGCCTGAGCTGAGCCCTCCTGTGTCCCAGGGCTCTTGCGCAGTTGCGCGATTGCCGACCTCACCTCCTCCACCACTGATTTAACTTCACCTATTTCCTGAAATGGGGTGATGGTCTCGTACCCCAGCCAATCTCGTACGGATTCGGTGTGTACTTGTGTGCGATCGGTGACTTCCTTCATCGTTGCCAAAGCGTTCACAACCCCCTCCCTCACCTCAGCCATTTCCTTAGCATGTTGCCTCTCGATCCTGACGATCTCCCGAGCGCTTCTGGATCTTTCGCGCTCGAGGTTAAATTTATGTCTCGATCTCGAGTCCGATAGGGATAGGCAAGTTTCGTAGAGGCTTTGGAGGCATTCGAGGCAAGTTAATTTATTTTCTCTCTTCATGTTACCTGCCCCCTCTACTGCCGCTTTGCCTTTTTGAAACTGCTCGTTTGCTAGTTTCGTTGCCATGTCCATTTCCACAGCCGGGCCCCTGCCACTTGGTCCCACTAGCAGACTCAGCCTGCCCGTCGACGATTTTGAGGACGCTGAGGTATCTGAAAAGTCGGAGCACTCCCCCTCCGAATCTCGGTCTAATGGACTTCCGAGATCGGCTACGAACGAGTCCAACTTTTCCATGTCCGCAATCAGGTCGACGTCCTGGGCTGGGAGAACTGGCGTTGTCTCCATGGTAGCTGCTGCCGCCGCTGTTTCTTTTTGCAGGACTTTTTCCCTGAGTGTTTTAGGGGCGCTCATTTTCCTGGCGGCGGTTCCTGTTTGGGTCTTCCTGGTCTGTGGGTTGACAAGGGTTGTTTTGGAGGGCATGGCTGTTGGTGGGGTGGTTGTTGTGGCGGTGGTGTTGGTGGTTTTCGGCATGTTTACTGCTGTTTTTGTTTGCCTGGCGCTTTAATTGGTTACCGGTTATGTCTTGTTCCGCGTTACCTCTCTTGCCTTATGTATGCTGTGGGCGAAGGGGTCTTGCCTGCTTTCTAGACTGGTTTTTACTTGTTAAACGGATGGAATGTAAATTTTGGAAAAAGTTGTTGGAGCCAAAAGACTGCTTTTGATGAGCTGATTCGTATGAGCCCAAACACGCCCTGAGCAACTCAAAGGGTTTCCGAGATACGGCTCGCGGGGGTGGGGAAGGAATGCGGGGTGAGGGGGAGGGGGGGAGGTTTCGTGTGGGATTTTATGTAAGGAAGGGGTGGGGGGAGGGGAATGTCCACTCAACTTTGCACCACTTTACCTCTCCAACCCTATGCTTGATATGGGCGAAGGGGTCTTGCCTGGTGTCTTTGGCTGGTGACCAGTTAAGCCTTGTTCCGCGTGACCTCTCTTGCCTTATGTTTACTATGGGCGAAGGGGTCTTGCCTGCGTACTAAACTGGTTTTTTGACTAGTTGAATGGGGGGAGTTTGGATTTTGGGGAAAACGGGTGGAGCCAGGTGGCGGCTTTTGATGAGCTGGTTGTTTTGAACCCAAACACGCCCTATGTATCTTTAAGGGTTTTCGAGATACAGCCCGCGGGGGTGAGGTAACAGTGCGGGGTGAGGGGGAGGGGGGGAGGTTCCGTGGGAAGCTTATGTGTGAGAGCCTGGGAGAGAGGGGGGGAGAGGGGGGGGAACCGTCCAGTCACCACCTCTCTTGCCTTGTGTTAACTAGGGGCGGAGGGGTCTTTCTTGGTGGTGACCAGTCAAGGGTTGTTCGCGTGACCTATCCCGCCTTTGGTTTTCTATTGACAGAGGGGTCTTTTTTGGTCTTTTGGTGGTGACCAGTTTTACTATAGACAAGGAGGTCTCGCTTAGCTCTTTGGGTGGTGACCAGTTAAGGCTTGTATCGCGTGACCTCTCCCGCCTTATGTTTACTATAGGCAAAGGGGTCTTGCTTGGCTCTTTAGGTGGTGACCAGTTAAGGCTTGTATCGCGTGACCTCTCCCGCCTTATGTTTGTTATGAGCTGAGGGCTCTTGCCTACTTTGTGTACTGGTATGTCAATTCGATCTCGATACCTCAACAGTGACAGCTGTCAAACGTCACTATTGGTTGTCAGCTTTCACAACTGGGCTTTAGAGTTTTGTTGCTCTGGCAGCCCTTATGTAAATAATTTGGGCTGGTAACACCGGATCGAAATGGCCGACTGTAATGGCGACTATGGGGAGTCTTTGTGCGGAGTTTACTATGGAATGTTGTTATTATTTTCAGAATGTGGTAATATGTGTTATTATTTAAGGTGCTGGTGTGTTTGGGGGGATATCTGGGTGCTATATAGTGTGTGTGGGTGCGATTGTGACAAGAGGGGATGCCAAAATGAAGCGCCAAACAATGTAAACAAAGGATTTTGTTGTGAGTTAGATGCTAGGTTATGGTTGTTAGAGCCGATCAGAGATGGCGCTATGAGCGATTTACACGTCAAATCTATTTTTAGAACAAATATTTACAATTTTTATTCGCTTATAATTTAGCCAAAACGAAGAGAAAGTGGTTGAATTTAGTGTTAAAAGATGCCTAATTTAGTCTAGATTAGAATTTTAAGGATTTACTTTAGAATAATGCTAAAACTTTGCTGTACTGAGCCGTGACCTAATTATAAAATTTTGGGATTTAAGTCCCTGTAGACTCGCTCTGGTTCGTCCTGGAAGACTGATTCTGGATTCCAAGGGTAGCCGTTGATGTAAGCTATTGTCCACAGGGGTTGGGGTTGGGAAGAAAATGCCAAAAGTGTTGGAAATTATCGCGGAGGTGTCGTCGAACAATATGTATCGGTTCCCGATTGGCAGGAATTTTGCGATAACTCGGTGAATATTTGTGCGATGGAATTCAAACTTTC
>JALPQI010031257.1:0-12896 GCA_025490895.1 Thaumatotibia leucotreta
GCCAAAGCGTTCACAACCCCCTCCCTCACCTCAGCCATTTCCTTAGCATGTTGCCTCTCGATCCTGACGATCTCCCGAGCGCTTCTGGATCTTTCGCGCTCGAGGTTAAATTTATGTCTCGATCTCGAGTCCGATAGGGATAGGCAAGTTTCGTAGAGGCTTTGGAGGCATTCGAGGCAAGTTAATTTATTTTCTCTCTTCATGTTACCTGCCCCCTCTACTGCCGCTTTGCCTTTTTGAAACTGCTCGTTTGCTAGTTTCGTTGCCATGTCCATTTCCACAGCCGGGCCCCTGCCACTTGGTCCCACTAGCAGACTCAGCCTGCCCGTCGACGATTTTGAGGACGCTGAGGTATCTGAAAAGTCGGAGCACTCCCCCTCCGAATCTCGGTCTAATGGACTTCCGAGATCGGCTACGAACGAGTCCAACTTTTCCATGTCCGCAATCAGGTCGACGTCCTGGGCTGGGAGAACTGGCGTTGTCTCCATGGTAGCTGCTGCCGCCGCTGTTTCTTTTTGCAGGACTTTTTCCCTGAGTGTTTTAGGGGCGCTCATTTTCCTGGCGGCGGTTCCTGTTTGGGTCTTCCTGGTCTGTGGGTTGACAAGGGTTGTTTTGGAGGGCATGGCTGTTGGTGGGGTGGTTGTTGTGGCGGTGGTGTTGGTGGTTTTCGGCATGTTTACTGCTGTTTTTGTTTGCCTGGCGCTTTAATTGGTTACCGGTTATGTCTTGTTCCGCGTTACCTCTCTTGCCTTATGTATGCTGTGGGCGAAGGGGTCTTGCCTGCTTTCTAGACTGGTTTTTACTTGTTAAACGGATGGAATGTAAATTTTGGAAAAAGTTGTTGGAGCCAAAAGACTGCTTTTGATGAGCTGATTCGTATGAGCCCAAACACGCCCTGAGCAACTCAAAGGGTTTCCGAGATACGGCTCGCGGGGGTGGGGAAGGAATGCGGGGTGAGGGGGAGGGGGGGGAGGTTTCGTGTGGGATTTTATGTAAGGAAGGGGTGGGGGGAGGGGAATGTCCACTCAACTTTGCACCACTTTACCTCTCCAACCCTATGCTTGATATGGGCGAAGGGGTCTTGCCTGGTGTCTTTGGCTGGTGACCAGTTAAGCCTTGTTCCGCGTGACCTCTCTTGCCTTATGTTTACTATGGGCGAAGGGGTCTTGCCTGCGTACTAAACTGGTTTTTGACTAGTTGAATGGGGGGAGTTTGGATTTTGGGAAAACGGGTGGAGCCAGGTGGCGGCTTTTGATGAGCTGGTTGTTTTGAACCCCAAACACGCCCTATGTATCTTTAAGGGTTTTCGAGATACAGCCCGCGGGGGTGAGGTAACAGTGCGGGGTGAGGGGGGAGGGGGGGAGGTTCCGTGGGAAGCTTATGTGTGAGAGCCTGGGAGAGAGGGGGGAGAGGGGGGGGAACCGTCCAGTCACCACCTCTCTTGCCTTGTGTTAACTAGGGGCGGAGGGGTCTTTCTTGGTGGTGACCAGTCAAGGGTTGTTCGCGTGACCTATCCCGCCTTTGGTTTTCTATTGACAGAGGGGTCTTTTTTGGTCTTTTGGTGGTGACCAGTTTTACTATAGACAAGGAGGTCTCGCTTAGCTCTTTGGGTGGTGACCAGTTAAGGCTTGTATCGCGTGACCTCTCCCGCCTTATGTTTACTATAGGCAAAGGGGTCTTGCTTGGCTCTTTAGGTGGTGACCAGTTAAGGCTTGTATCGCGTGACCTCTCCCGCCTTATGTTTGTTATGAGCTGAGGGCTCTTGCCTACTTTGTGTACTGGTATGTCAATTCGATCTCGATACCTCAACAGTGACAGCTGTCAAACGTCACTATTGGTTGTCAGCTTTCACAACTGGGCTTTAGAGTTTTGTTGCTCTGGCAGCCCTTATGTAAATAATTTGGGCTGGTAACACCGGATCGAAATGGCCGACTGTAATGGCGACTATGGGGAGTCTTTGTGCGGAGTTTACTATGGAATGTTGTTATTATTTTCAGAATGTGGTAATATGTGTTATTATTTAAGGTGCTGGTGTGTTTGGGGGGATATCTGGGTGCTATATAGTGTGTGTGGGTGCGATTGTGACAAGAGGGGATGCCAAAATGAAGCGCCAAACAATGTAAACAAAGGATTTTGTTGTGAGTTAGATGCTAGGTTATGGTTGTTAGAGCCGATCAGAGATGGCGCTATGAGCGATTTACACGTCAAATCTATTTTTAGAACAAATATTTACAATTTTTATTCGCTTATAATTTAGCCAAAACGAAGAGAAAGTGGTTGAATTTAGTGTTAAAAGATGCCTAATTTAGTCTAGATTAGAATTTTAAGGATTTACTTTAGAATAATGCTAAAACTTTGCTGTACTGAGCCGTGACCTAATTATAAAATTTTGGGATTTAAGTCCCTGTAGACTCGCTCTGGTTCGTCCTGGAAGACTGATTCTGGATTCCAAGGGTAGCCGTTGATGTAAGCTATTGTCCACAGGGGTTGGGGTTGGGAAGAAAATGCCAAAAGTGTTGGAAATTATCGCGGAGGTGTCGTCGAACAATATGTATCGGTTCCCGATTGGCAGGAATTTTGCGATAACTCGGTGAATATTTGTGCGATGGAATTCAAACTTTCTGTGACTTACAAAGGATGAAATGGGCTATCCAGAGAGCTCGAAAAAACTTACTGTTATAGATCGTTTCTCGGCTCCACACGCACTGGGGTTTCTGCACAAAAAGTAAGTCACAAAAAATGGCACACACGGGCGAAAACTTTCTCAATGTTCAAAATTTTTTCACAGTCCGATAGAATAGCTAAATCCGCTTCTTTTGATGCTACACACTAGGTTCTGGGTGCTTTGGTTCCAGAGATTCGGAAACTACGTGGAATGGTTTTCTTCCTGTAGAACTCGTTCCTGTGTCCCGAAAAATCTGGTTTCTTGATAATAAGGTGCCAAGTTCTTGCCTCCACAGAACTGCAGTGCCAAAATATGACCTTATAGATCGAAATCGAGCACCGCACGCGAATAACACTCCAAAAAGTAGGATTTTGTTCCAGAACTTCACCAATTTTCGTCCGATTTTTAAAATTCTTTCACCCGCGTGTAGCCCGTAACTTGCCAATTCCAACGACACCTCACACAATAACTTTAGATAAATTTTTTCTCGTTTCGCGATTTTTCGACCGCGGAGCGCAATTCAAGCGTGGCGCTTGGTCGGATGGATTTTTTGCGACTGGTTAGGTTAGGTTAGGTTAGGTTAGGTTAGGTTAGGTTAGGTTTTTTTTTTTTTTTTTTTTTTTTTGGTTTTAACTGTAAGTAGTACCAGTGGCCCCCGCTAATGATACGGGCGACCATTGGACGTTATATTGTATGTAGGATCCCGCAGGTGATACGGGCAACCTTTGTCTATGACAATTACAGTGTGTTGCTGTTACATTTTTATTCATTAATTAGTTATTGCTGTTTTGTTTTTTTTGTTTTTCTTTGATTATGTTTCCTATAATTATGTTTTATTAAACTTTTTTAAGCTGTTAACTATATTGGTGGTATACTTGACGAATGACTTTTTAGTCTCCTCCTTCTGTATGATTTCCTCAATGTTATACGGGTCTATGTTATATATTCTGCACGTTACTTCGTGATCCAACCGTTGTGTTGAGTACTTGGGGCAATGTTGTAATAAATGTTTGATGGTCTGCGGCGTATCGTCATCACATGGGCATGCATTTGAGTCTGTTATATGGTGTCGGTGTAAATAGGTCTTATGAAACCCGTGGCCTGTAATGATTTGCGTCATTTGAAAGGTAAATTCAAAGTGTTTTCTAAAAGTTTGTATGTTATCTATTGTAGGGAGCCATTGTTTAGTATGTGTTCCTGTAGTACTAGTTGTGTATATGTGTTCCTGTGTTTGTAGTATTTCGGCATACTGTTTATTTTTATGATACGTAAGTGGGAATTTAATGTAGTCCGGAGGTTTATGTAAAGACGCAGCCGACTTCGCCGCCATGTCAGCCTCCTCGTTGCCCAGAAGGCCTACATGTGCTTTTATCCAGCAGAAGTCAACTGTCCGTCCCTGCTCACGTATTCTCACGACGTTTTTGTGAGCTTCACTGATCATGGCGTTCGTATTGTTTCGGTTGGCTAGCTCCAAAAGTGCGGCCTTTGAATCCGAGAATATCGTTGCCTTTTCCAGACCGAGTGTCTGGCAAAGGTGACACGCTTCCTTTATTGCCAGACACTCAGCCTGGAACACTGTGCAGCTGTTATGCAGTTTGAATTTTTTGTTCATGTTACGACCGTCAGGATAATGTATTACGACTGCAGCACCTACCACTCCATCGTGCTTGCTGCCATCTGTGTAGATGCGATGCATGTCGGTGGAGTAGTAGGGCTCCAGCTCGTTATTATTATTTATGTCGCCTATTACGATGTGTGGCCGGCGAGCTGGATGTAAAAGCTCGGTAACCGGCACTCTTTTATCATATATGACGTCGTGAGGTAGGTAATCGGAGGTCAATGTGCGTTTTACGCTTTCGATAGACGCTACTAGCTTCACTTTCTCAGGGAGTGGCGTAAGTCCCGCTAGCGCAATTGAGGATATTGTTGGCAAGGTTCTAAACCCATGTAGTATTTTTACAGCAAAAGCGCGTTGCAGGCTGAGTAAAGAGTTGGTAACTTTTTTGTATTTGGTGGCATGCCACCATATTTCCGCTGCATACGTGATTAATGGCTCGATCACTTGCCTGTATATTGTGTTTATATTGGCGGCATGCACACCCCACGTTGGTTTTATGAATATGCACAGTCTTTTATATATACGTTGCGCTTTATTAATTATATATTCGGTATGCCTGATAAAATTGAGGTGCTGATCGATGATGACGCCCAGCAGCTTGAAATGTGTGTCAAACGGGATAGGTACGTTGTTCATGTGGATTTTCGCTGCTTTGGCCTTGGGTGTGTGGGCAATCATTTTAGTTTTTAATGGGCCAAACTCCAGCTTATTGTTTTGGCCCCACTGATAAGTTAAGTTTAATAATTTATTTGTATGGGTTTCCAATTCTGATATGTCCTTCCCGGAGCATATCAGAAGAACATCATCAGCATATGCTTGGATGTAGTTATAATCACCTATGTCCTGTTCTAGTAGGGTGTCCATTATGGTGTTCCAAAAAATGGGTCCAAGGACCGAACCCTGGACACACCCTCTGGTCTGTGATTTAGTGACGATTGCATCTGAGTAGTTAAGTGTAATAGTGCGATCTTTCAGGTAGCTGTAAATTATTTTCAGAAGATTGTTGGGGCAGTTTATGTCTGATAGCCTTTTTAATAATGCAGGCCACCAGGCATTATCGAACGCCCCCGCAATGTCCAAAGATATGGCAACTGTTAGACGGCCTTTCTCTTTACATTGTTTTATTTTATTTACAGCATTGCAAAGCGCGTCATTGGTGGATCGCTGTTCCCTAAACCCAAATTGATTATTGCTGCAAGTTTGGCTGATCTGCATGTGATAGGTGAGTCGGATAGCAATTAGTTTCTCAAGTACCTTTCCCAATACATTAATTAAACCTATAGGTCTGTAGGCAGATGTTTCCGTGTAGTTGATTTTGTTGGGTTTAGGGATTGTCCTGATGTAGGCGGATTTCCAAGCAGTGGGAAAATATTGCAGGTGTAGGCATCTGTTATATAAATTAGTGACATTATCGGGATAGCATTCTATGAAGTGCTTGCATATATCAGCCGTGAGATGATCTTGTCCTGGAGCCTTTTTAGGACTCATATTTTTAATTATATCTATGATCTCTTGGGTGCTAAATTGCGGGTCGTCATTGTCTATTGCAGGTTCGTTGGTGTTTATATTATTGGTTACAATTCCTCTTATTTGCTGATGATATGTTGTGTCGTTAACAGTAGTGTCAATGGGAAAGAACTTCGTGGCGAGTTTTTCAGCAGTGTCAGTGATGGACGTCGTGTAAGACCCATCATCCGTTTTAAGGGTGGCAGGCGGTTGCGGTTGCGGTGCACTTTTTAGTAAGCGGTTGGTGACAGACCAGACGTCGTCCTTTCCCTGGCTCCTGCAAAATTCTCGGAAATGTTCAGTGGAAGTTGTTCGTATTTGTTGGGCGTATTTTGTTCTCGCATCAGCCAGCTCTTGTATAATGTTATTTATATCTTTTTTACCTCTTTTCAGGTCCTGAAGACGGTGATGGAGATGTATAACATGTCTTTTCATATTGGTCAGTTCCTCGGTCCACCATGGAATTTTAGTATGAGGTGTTTTACGAGCAAAAACTTTATCGCAGGTTTTAGTGAGGATCTTAGTTAGGTTTGCTATGTATGAGTCGATTCCATTTTCGTTAAGCGTCCCAATGTCCGTATTGTTTATTTCAGATCGTTCCATATTTAATTTTAGCTCCTGAGTAAAGTTCTCCCAATTCGCCCTTTCTGTGTGATACTTATGCGTTGTTGTAGAGACTTTCTTTTTAGTTTTCTCATGATTGACCTTTATTTGGAACTCAATTCCATGGTGGTCCGAGGTGGGTATGATTCCATGATTGACACTCCAGTCAGTAATATAGTTTGCAACGCCTAAGGACGCAAGAGTTAAATCCACGATTGAGGTTCTCGTTTCTCCATGTGTTACTGTTTCAAACGTGGTTTCGTTGCCAACGTTGCACACCACGAGATCATTGGCGATTACAAGATCGCAGATAGTCCTGCCTCTGTCATTATTTCTGACCGATCCCCAAGAGGTGTGCCAACCATTAAAGTCCCCGCAGATTATATGCTCTGCATTCGGGTACGACTTTAAGATTAGCTCTATTTGAGTCAGGGTGTTAATAGGGTCTTCCCCAGGTTCGACATATGCTGAAGTTAACATCATTTTCTTAGACCCTAAGGTTATTTGCACAGTGGCAAGATTGGTGGTTGCGTGCTGAGTGATCCCAATATAATTGCCAATACTCTTTTTAATGGCAATGCAGGCTTTGGTTCTGTTGTTCACATCACCGTGTTGGTACAGATCATATCCTTCGATGTTTTTCATGATGTTTTGCCTACCAACGTACGGTTCTGAAATAAACATTATATCGTATTCGTTGTCTCTAGCACATTGTGTTAATTCTTGGGTTGCATTATAGCCCTTGCCCAGATTGCATTGAACAGCTGTTAAGTTAGTCCTGTTTGTGGTGTTCTTTGGGACGCCCTTAGCAATATCGGACTGCTGTTCTCGCTATGCGATCCCACTTGACCCATTCAGGGCAAGATTGGCTGTATGCGAAGTGCTCATGGTTCCTGCCACTGTTGACGCAATTGACGCAACGCGGTCCAGACTCACGTTTAGTGCAACTGCGTGTGTCGTGATTTTCGGCACAGTAAGCACATTTTATTTCAGCACGACATTCAGTGGCACGGTGTCCAAAACCATGGCACTTATAGCATTGTATAATGGGCGATTGGTCCACAGCCATTACCGATTGGTAGCCAATTTTAACTTTTTGTTCTCTCAGGGCAGCCCACACCTGCGGGCTGGTTTCCACTATGACATTTTTTATTGAGTCGTTTCTTCCCTTGACAGATCTAACAAATGTCACTACTTTTTCCTCCTCTGGAATGTCTGCTATGAGCCTGGTATTTTGCTTGATTATGGCGTCAGCTATTTTTGCATTTGCAAAATCCGGTATGACGCCGATAATCCGCAGTTGTGGGTTTCGCATTTTGGGCACTTCAACAGTTATGTTAGCTGTCTTCGCCTTGATGGCAGCGCTAAGCTTCTTTCTATCTTCGTGACTCTCACAGCTAATCAAAACTTTCTTGTTCCGAGTTTCCCTTATGCTTTTAATGCCTATGCCAATGTCCACTACGTTAACCTTATCTTTGACCTCCTTTAGCACGTCCTTGCCGTCGTGTCTGGGGTCAATAGACTCCAGCAAGACAGCAAAGTTAGTTGGCGGCTGAGGAGGCGCCTGAGGTCGGACGACCCTGGGCCTATATGGTCTGCCCACAGCGGGCGAGGCCATGTCATCCTCATGACTCATGCCCGCCGCTGCCGCCGCCGCAGCTTCGGACCGATGCTTCCTGCTCTTTGTTTTACCGACAACGGTGGCAAATGTTTCGCTTTGCACACTTGTGTCTCTGCATTCCATTTCGGTATTGGTTTTTATCATGACCATTTCTCTTATAGCCTGCTGTTCGGCTCGTATTTCAGCACGCATTTTCGACAGTTCAAGTTGAACCCCAGCGATAATGTCATGTTTCAACTGATCTGTGTCCAAAGCCGGTTCCTGAGTTGTTTGTGCGGGTGTTTTGCTAGCGTGTTCCACGCCAATCACATCCATCTCGCTAGTAAACCTTATTGTGGCGTCGCGGATGGCTTCGACAGCCTTTAATATGGTAATTTTGTTTGCTTTTGTGACGCTCCTATTTTGCTTTAGTTGCGTCACAATATCGTCAAGATTGCGAGTCACCTCTGTGCGGTGCCTTCCTGCGCGAGTCTTCGAGCCGGGGCTGCTAATGGATGTGTCCCTGCTCATCCATAGCCGCCCCATTTCGGTGATGTCCGAACTGGGACTGCCAGCCGCAGCGATTGGCTCCTCCGTCGCCGGGTTCGGGGCCTGTGTCGCGTTTGGGGCAGTTAGTGTTATGGCTGATAGCGGAGTCGAGGTGCCGGCTTCAATCACTTGCCTGTGCACTTCCGCTTGCACCACAAATGTCTTATTATGTGAGGTTGGCATATCGTCCTGTAGGTCTATAAGCGGTGGGACGCCATCTTTGTCTACGGCCTGCTCGGTCTCTGTGACTATCGCCAGCTCCTCGCCGGTGGGTTTAGCATCCGTGACAGGTTCACAGGGGGCCGTGCGCGCTTTTCTGGGCGATGCAGGGGGTGTGCGGTACATTTTGCCCATAGTGTGATTTACAAAAATTTTAAAAATTGATATCTCCTAAACTATGATAGATATTGTACCAAACCAAAATGATCTAGGTAGGTACTCACTTAATCTATATCCTACAGAGTTTTTAGATTTTTAACTCTTAAGGGGGCTGAGAATTAAATTTTTTACTGTGTGATTTTGCAAAAATCTAAAAATCCAAATTACAAGGTAAATAAGAGGTTTCTAAGGAAAAGTGTTGAAACAAAAGAAAAGATATTAACGAGTTCTAACTATATAAACACTAAAAACTTAAGTCTACCGTTTATTTTTAGAGAAATTAGTGATCAAAAGTGGTTGCCGCCACACTTTCTGCAGGCGCTAAAAATTGGGTAGGTATTTATACCTGTTTGTATGAAAAAAAGTCTAATATCCTAAATTACTATAATGGATCAAATAGATAACGTAAAATGCGTGTGTCACAAGAAAAAAACAATTGAAATCTATGGCAGAAATAAAAAGTTATTGCGATTCTAAATTTTGATTTTCTAAAAGTGATGAAAAAATTAATTTCTCAAGAACCCGATGAGGTACCGAGTTGAATTTGGTGTCTAAAAATGCGGGCAATTGAGCTTTAAATTATATCTGAAAACTAGATTTTTAGAACAAAGTCGGCTAAACAAAATTATCAAAAAACTGAAAAACTACTAAAAATTACGAGGGAAGTGAACTTTGGATGTTGCAGGAAAACTAGTGGAGATATGGACAAAAGCTATATAACATTAAAGTTTGCAAAAAATTAAAGGAATCTAAATACGAAAACAAAACAAAAATCTACCGGGTAAAACTAAAGTTATGGGCGAAAAACAGGATTGCTCAGATACTTTTATGAGGGTACGACTTTTTTGTGTAAATGTGTGAAAATTGAACTGAAGCTAAGTGTGAAGAATTTATTTGTGAATGTAATGATTTAAAACTAATTGAAACTGATATTACTGTAAAAGAAAATTGGAAAAATATTAAAAAATGAATTTTTGGTGAATTTTTGAAAAACTGCTAAGTGTCGTGAAAGAAAAAATTTAATATTTCGGTAACCAGAAGGGCTAGGGGGGTAAGAGTGGTATCTAAAAGTCGGGGCAAATTAGCTTCAAAACTTTGTCAAATTGGGTCTCTTTCCTATGTTTAGAAGTTGGTGGTTAGGTTAGGTTAGGTTAGGTTAGGTTAGGTTAGGTTAGGTTAGGTTTTTTTTTTTTTTTTTTAGGTTTAAACTGTAGATAGTACCGATGGCCCTCGCTAATGGTACGGGCGACCATCGGACATTGAACTGTGAGTAGGTTCCCGTGGATGATACGGGCAACCTTTTATTTTATTTAACTATTATTTGACTTTAATATGTTATGTGTTTCTCTGTATGTATAATACACTATTTTACTATATTTACTCTGCATTTTTATTAATCATGTGTTGTTGAACTTTTTTAGACTATTTATTATATAATTGCAGAATTTTGTGAATGATGCTTTTGTCTCTTCTTTTGCTATTAATTCTTGAATGTTGTACGGGTTGATGTTGTGAATCCCACACAGCACTTCATGAGTCAGTCTAGGCGAAGAGTATTTAGGACAGCTTTCCATTAGGTGCTTTATTGTTTGCGGCGTATCATCGTCACATGGACACGCATTCGTGTCAGTGATGTGATGTCGTTGAAGATAAGACTTGTTGTATCCGTGGCCTGTAATTATTTGTGTTATTTGGAACGTGAATTCAAAATGTTGTCTAAATATTTTTATGCTTTCTATTGTAGGTAACCATTGTTTGATATGTGTTCCTGTTGTGCAAGTGGTGTATGTGAGATTCTGGGTTCTTAATATTTCTGAAAATTGGTTCTTTTTATGGTATGATAATGGAAATTTGGTGTAATCTGGTGGTTTATGGAGTGCTGCAGCTGATTTCGCAGCCATGTCAGCCTCCTCGTTGCCGAGAAGGCCAACATGTGCTTTGATCCAGCAGAAGTCGATAGTGTGTCCCTTCTCCCGTATGTGCACGATGCTTTTATGTGCCATGTTGATAATAGCGTTCGTGCTATTCCGGTTGGCAAGTTCCATGAGCGCAGCTTTGGAGTCAGAAAATATTGTTGCTTTCTCCAAGCCGAGCATCAGGCAGGAGTGACACGCTTGTTTTATTGCCAGACACTCGGCCTGGAAAACTGTGCAGCTATTGTGCAGCTTGAATTTCTTTTTTGTGCTTCGCCCATCGGGATGATGGATAACAACTGCCGCCCCTACCACTCCATCATGTTTGCTACCATCTGTGTAGATGCGATGCATGTCGGTGGAGTAGTAGGGCCCCAGTTCGTTTCCATTATTTACCTCATTCAGTACTATGTGTGGTCGTCGAGCCGGGTGTAAGAGCTCGGTAACCGGTACTCTCTTATCGTATGTGACGTCATGCGGCAAGTATTCGGTGATTAATGTGCGTTTTACATTGTCAGTAGATGCCACAAACTTGACCTTATCAGGGAGTGGTGTAAGTCCCGCCAACGCAATGGTGGGGATTGTGGGCAATGTTCTGAATCCGTGTAATATCTTGATAGCAAAGGCGCGTTGCAGACTTAACAGGGTGTTGCAAACTTTCTTGTATTTGGTGGCATGCCACCAAATTTCAGCCGCATAAGTGATTATAGGTTCGATGACCTGCCTGTAGATGGTGTTTATATTGGCGGCATGCACACCCCACGTGGGTTTGATGAAGATGCACAACCTCTTGTAAATGCGCTGCGCCTTGCCAATAATATATTCCGTGTGCCTAATGAAATTTAAGCGTTCGTCGACTATAACTCCTAGTAGCTTAAAATGTGTGTCAAACGGTATTAAAACATTATTCATATGGATTCTAGCAGCTTTAGCTTTCGGCGTGTACGCGATCATTTTTGTCTTTAGCGGACCAAACTCCAGCTTGTTATTTTTCCCCCCATTCATAAACCATTGCTAGTAAGTTGTTGGCATTGTTTTCTAATTCTTTTACGTCCTTGCCTGAGCAGATCAATAAGACATCATCAGCGTATGCTTGGATGTGATTATTGTCTGCGACGTTCTGCTCCAATAAAGTGTCCACGATGGTGTTCCAGAAGATGGGTCCAAGAACTGATCCCTGGACACATCCTCTGGACTGCCTTTTCGTTATTGTAGCATCTGAATAGTTCAGCATTATGGTGCGATCCGTAAGGTAGCTGCAAATTATTTTTAGGATATTTTTGGGACAGTTTACATCTGACAGCCTTTTTAGCAGTGCAGGCCACCAGGCGTTGTCAAATGCACCTGCGATGTCGAGTGAAATGGCAATTGCTAAACGGTTGTTGTTTTTTATAGTATTTAAGTTTATCGATGGCACTGCAAAGTGCATCAGTTGTAGATCGTTGTTCCCTGAAGCCATACTGATTGTTGTTGCAGGTATTATTTATTTGCATGTGATAAGTTAATCTAATGGTAATGAGTTTTTCTAATATTTTCCCAAAGACATTGATAAGGCCGATGGGTCTGAAGGCTGAGGTTTCTGTATAATTGGTCTTGTTGGGTTTTGGGATAGTGCGGATGTATGCTATTTTCCAGGATTTAGGGAAATATTCTAGTTTTAGACACCGGTTATATAGTTTTGTGATGGCTTCAGGGTAACATTCGATGTAGCGTTTGCAGATGTCAGCTGTGAAGTGGTCCAGGCCTGGCGCCCGTTTTGGGCTCATGTCTTTAGCGATGCCTATGATTTCTTGTACATTGAATAGTGGCTCGTCGTTTTCTATTTCAAAATTGTTAATGTTGATAATGTCATTATCTACGGATTGTCTTACTTGTTGGTGGTATGGTGTATCATCTGTGGGACAGTCTGTTGGAAAGAACTTTGAAGCAAGCTTTTCGGCAGTATCTGTGGTGGTTGTAGTGTATACACCGCTATCTGTTTTCAATGTGGCGGGCGGTTGTGGTTGAGGTGCGTGCTTTAGTAAACGGTTGGTGACTGACCAAACATCGTCTTTGCCTTGACTT
>JALPQI010031258.1:0-41344 GCA_025490895.1 Thaumatotibia leucotreta
AGCATGGTTTTTATCAAAGAGTCAGCTGAACGTTGGTATGCCTTTCTGACCAGCTTTTCAATTTCCAGGGCCCATTGTTGCAATGTCTCATTACGTCCCTGCGTTCTGTCTTTCAGCTGAGCTCGGTAGACATGTTCCAGATGACTGTCTCCGTAACGGGCTTCTAATGCTTCTAGAAGCCGGTCGTAAGTTTGCTCTTTTCCAAGAGCTTCTAGAATTGTAAGAGCCTCGTCACGAAGTGCCAGCGTCAGAGCCGTCATCGCTTGCTCCTTACTCCAACCGTTTGCTTTGGACACGGACTCAAACTGTAGCTTGTACGCCGCCCACGAAGATGTTCCATCAAAAGGAGGTGCCTTAAATTTTCCACCTCCCGGCACAGATATCTCGGGTGCGCAGGTACTGATGCCATTAGCTACTTTTAATTCAAGCTTCTGGAGGCGACGCTCAACCGCTTCCTCTATAACATGAATCTTGTTCTCCATGTCACTGAGCTTCCCTTGGACTTCGTACATTTCTTGCTTCCATTCAGTAGCAGCCTTGTGCAACTCTTGAAGAATCAATTTCGACTGTTCTTCTTGTTTCCGCGACTGTTCTTCTTGTTTCCGCGACAGTTCTTCTTGTTTCCGCAACTGTTCTTCTTGTTTCCGCGACTGTTCCTTCAGGAGAATCAGAATAGTTCTGAGGTCTACGTCTTGAGTACTCTTAGCCTGCAAACCAGACGTTCCGGGCTTAGATGCAGTATCCTCACATGCTAGAGGTTCTTCAGGTACTGCAATATCCTCCCGCGCTGCAGGTTCCTCGCGTGCAGCTTGGCTCCGGGTCACAACTCCTTTTGGCTCGGTCTCGTTGTCACGTGGCGTTATACCCATTTTCTATCCCGCTTCTGACACCAAATGTTACGTTCGTGGGGTGGGTTTTCTATAGAAAATGTATAAATAAGCCACTAATTAAAACTGATACTTTAATTACTGATTAAAAGAACAACCACTAAACTAAAACAGTAATCACACACTTAACACGTCACACTGATTCACTTTTACACTCTCAAACTCGCCGTTAGAATCGCAGTTTTCGCTCTTGATGTTATCTCTTCGCTGTCTCAATTGAAACTACTCCTTCGGCCGGGTCATGCTGTGTATTTATACCAGCCACTCAAATCTACAAAGTACGAGAAGATTCGACTCTAGAAAGTTCCCGAGTTAGGTGCGCGAACATTCTAGAGTATCGCTGTCTCTTTCTACAGGTTTCTCTTTCACACCCGTCCAGAATGTTCTCTCTATAGCTGTCTCGTTCACATCTTTCCAGAACATTCTATCGTGCTGTCTCTATCTAATAGTGCTTTCTCTTTCACTCCTATGGGAAATTTAGGTATATGCCGATTTGTACTTGAGAGGCCCGAAAGGGGTCCTGAAAACGCCTGAAAACGGGTTTTCAGGTTATTGCGCCATCGGATAGAGGGTATCCTGAAACGGCCTGAAAACATGTTTCAGGCGCCTGAAAACGACGGTATCTGGGGTGAATATTTGATTTTGTAGTATGTGAAAGAGGACCTTCTGAAACGGCCTGAAAACGCATTTCAGCCTGCTGAAAACGCTTCTAACGTGTCTAAAATCACATTTGTAGTTTTTATCATGCCACCGGCGTAACAATATTGTTATAGGTAAGGTTTTTGTTAAACACTAACCCAAGTAATTCATCGGTTTAAGTAATCAGAGGAATTACGTAAATTTATTTGACTGCTCACTGTTTTTTAGGGTTCCGTAGCCAAAATGGTAAAAACGGAACCCATATAGATTCGTCATATCCGTCTGTCCGTCTGTCCGTCTGTCACAGCCGATTTACTCGGAAACTACAAATGCTACAGTAATGAAATTTGGTTAGGATATGTTTTGTATGAACCGCTACAAGATTATGATACTATATTGTAAAAAAAAGAAACTGAGGGATAGAATTTTTTTTTTGTTGTACTCGTATATAAGCGTGAGAGGTGTTAATATTTATAAAGGTCTTTGAAAATGATATGACGGTTTATAAATCTTATTTTTATTTAAGCAAATCGTTTTCGAGATATCAGCTCTCTCAGTCTGAAAAATGTGTTTGTCCCCCCCTCTATGTTTTAAACTACGCGATATAAAATTCTACAAAAAATATATGTTACGCACAATAATAAACTCTATCAACGATTTTTGGTTTGATTAAATTATCTCTTATAGTTATTGTGGTAGGTTGATTTAACTGTATTTTTTTAATGATAAATTGATAATGGTACGGAACCCTTTGCGCGCGAGTCCGACTCGCACTTGGCCGGTTTTTTTTTCTTGAGCCAGTAGGCTTAGCACATGATTGGTGTGAGAGTATATCACCGCGAGATAGATCTCCCGTCCTTTACTAGCTATATTAACAAAAGAGAGACGGATAGTCTATCTCGCGGCAAGATACTGTCACGCCAATCATGTGCTAAGCATACTGAAGAACCAACATACTAATAGACTTAAAAAACTTCCACGTGTTTATTTCATTAAAGTGCATGTTATATGACACACATGGTATGTCTGGTAATAATAAGGTGATGGTCCCACCAACGGCGACGAACGAGCAACTAGAGCCGATTGACGAGTTTTTTTTGTTTGCAGTCCTAGGTGTGAAATAAATACATGAAATTTCTTTACATATCATCTTAGCACATGACACCGGATACATAGTATTTCCGGGTTTAATTTAAAGTAAGTAACATCAACATTCCGTAGCAAGTTTGAGAAAAGTAATTTTACACTACATCTATACCTTCCATTGTGATGGAATAAACCATAGAGTGACAAGCTCGTGCTAACCGCCCGTCTCGGTCTCGACCTAAGCGTTATGATAAGGTGATTTGTTTTTGTTATTGTTATTATCGGCGTGTGAACAGCTATATAAGTGTAGCACGCTACGCTCCCAGTCACTCATTCCCCGGGGCTTCTAGTCGACCCAGTTGTTAACATTGATACGAGAAGTTCCAAGAATGATCGAGAAGAAAGCCCCTGCATTTACGGAGCTCAGCGAGTTCGCTAGTATTGGCGTAAGTTTTTTTATGAAATATATTAAACTGGCCGATATTTCGAGAATTTTTCTCTGTCGCTCAAACGAAGGCGTCATTAGAGTGAGAGAGATAAATCCTCGAAATTTACGAATATCGTTTTACGCGGTGGCCGCTGGCCTAACAGCTTTTCAGTAGAACTTGACAGGCGGTAAAAAAAACTGTAGGCGAAGAGTAGATAGTTGGCTGCTCATTGAAATGTTGAATTTGCTCCCTTTTTTTACTGTTAGCCAGAGTTTACAGAATACCATTTGACATAATTTATCACTAGCCTAAGTGCTTGGCATTTTTGGTGTTTTTAAGTCTTCAGGATAAAGCTTCCTTTCCCAAGATATTTATTATTATTTATTTATTATTCATAAATTGTCCATGCAATTTTAAACGCCACTACAACAACCTTGGTACCTACAATTTTGTTCAAGTAAATTACGGAATTTATACTCTCAAAATGTTGTACATAAATAGGTATGATATGTGGAACTAAATACAAAATTAAATCAATTTGTGAAAAAACTCACATGATCAATGAATAATATTAATAACCGATTTCACTAAACCAATATTGTCAAGAGGCATAATTATTCACATGTTAACAAACATATTCATATTCATACAAACGATTTACATTTTTGTTTCATTTGTCAAGTGCAATTTAAATGTTTGACACTAACATTCACAATGTAAATATTACGTTGTTTAGTTAATTAACTTAATTATTCTTTGTTTTGTAAATTATTTATTCTGATTACGTAACCAAACAATGAAGATCACTACGTTTTTAAGAAATTAGGCTAAAGGTATTATCATTATGTCAACTCGTTAGAGACGGAGCAAGGTACTGCTAAGCATAATAGCGATATCTAAAAATAAAATTTAAAGCAAACATGCACCTTAAATTCTACAGCTGACGATTCCATTTCCAAATGCCTCTATTTTTGAGATATCACTATTTCGCTTAGCAGGGCAAGGTAGGTATCCTATAAAGATAATTACGTGGCTTAGATTTCCCAACTCTCTTTAAAGCAGTTAAAGTAATGCAAACTGCCCAAGCGCTGTGGTCTCCAACTTGGTCCCTAATAACCAGAATCCCGGCGATATTCACCTTTACTCCAATGACCTTAAGCACCCTAATGGCATGTTCCACAAATTAGATGGCTAGATACAATCTAATTTAGTCGTTAAAAGTTTACGTCTAATTCACTTTTTTGAAAACGGAAAGGTAATATTATACTGTACTCTGGAAACTGCAGTCCCCTTCAGACAATATACAGGGTGTAAGTCTAATATGGGCGAAGCTCTTAACGGGTGTTAGTTTATGACATAATAACTACATTCAAATAACTTTTACTTAAAACAAGAGCAACAAAATTTTTCATACAAAATAATTCGGCGCGCAATGTAGAGCAACATATGCGAGTTAAACACTCGTTGACAGATAATTTCAAAAGCAGATGACATAACTACCATATCAACAATAACAAAATGTTCGTACCTACATTGTTGCTCCGATAATCTTAAAAAAAATCTGTGGGGTCATAATTAAGAGTAACTTTAAAAAAACCTTGTAATCCATGATTACACCAATGAATCCCATGCCTGCTTTAATTGATCACCCGTATTAGATTTACACACTGTATATCGGAGGGGCCAGAGAGTCTTGTGAGTACACAAACATTTGAGCAGAGCTCTATTATTATGGCGTTAGAGTACAAGTTCAGATATTTTTGAATACCGTGGCCGATCTGATATTTGATGGCCACTTTCCTAAACATAATTATTTTTAAATAAAAGTTGTCACGAGAGAAAACTTCTATCTTACATAAAGGCACCTAATTGTATAATGTTACTTACCTGAATACCTACCTACTATAAATACTTATTTCACTTTACCTCGCAGGTGTTTATTAATATTTTACTACCTTCGTGACTTCAGTGGTGATAAACAACTACTTACCTACTAAAAAATGTGCATAATATAGGTAGTTATACATATTTGATTTAATTTCTATTATTCCTAAGTCTACTAGCACAATACAACCCCTACAAGTTAGAGACGGGAGGAAAAATACCACCTTTTCCTAATTTTGTCCATACTCATTGTATTGTATTATTGTGAATCCTTTTGCGATATTTTTGCTAATCGTAATGTATTAAAGTAGGTATCTGAATAGAGTATAACTGTGAACCCAAAAAAAACACTAGTTTTAAATATTTGCACATTGTAAGTTTTTAAGCTAACTAATTGCTCATTTGCATAGTTACTATGTCTTAAAACTGATATTTATCATGTTAAGTACTCCGTGCAGATTGCATTTACACTATTTAGTGCCGAAATATTGGGTGCTCAATAATCTCAATTTACATGGTAAATATTCCGTTTTAACTCATACTAATTAGAACATCGTTTCATAATTTTATTTAAATTTCTCCTCTTCTTTTGAAGTTGCGCTAAAATAGAAATCACTGTATTTGCTTCCTATTGAGATTTATACCAATGAATCGCAAAGATATAATTTTGTTTCTGGCCAGTGTTTATTCAGACCAAAATAGTGAGGTAGACCAGATGGGCAGATTACGTCAATCATGCCTCTGAACGGCTTAAGAGCTCGAGGCGGAGTAAAAATGGGAAATGTTAAGCCTGGTAGCCATTAATAACTTCGCTATTCCTGCTTTATAGACCACTTGGCAATTAAGTATCGTGCTTTGTTATTTTGTAGCGTTACAGATTTATGTAATGTGGGTAAAATGACCTTATTTAAAATTAAAAACTCTGTACCGGAATTAGTAATACGCAGTTTTCGGTAACTTTTCCAATATCGTATGAGGAATATTGCCAAATGAATTCGCAATGGGGAAAAAATTCAAATTTTACAAGACACAACAATTTCAACGTTCCTCGTAACTTTTATAACTACGTCGGTATTATTTTACGCTTCTAAAATTTTACGATACCTACCTATTTCCTATGAACTGTACCTAAAAGTACGTAAGAACATTCTTTAAGTCTTTGAAAATGGGTACGTTATGGTTATCTACATAAATGTATACACCGCATCTGTATTCAAATTTGGGTGCCGTGTGGTGACGGCAGTTAGAATACATTTGTCACCACCCCAACTCCTCCTGCGGATGTCGTAAGAGTCGACTAAGGGATTAAAGTGTCACTGACCATTCTACAAGATTGATGATGGGCAGCAGCGTCATTATAGTGGACACATTACTGCGATCGCCAATCCGCTTGCCCAGAGTGGCGATTATGGGCATTTACCTCCTAATGCGTCTATACGCATAGTTAATAGGAGAGGCCTACGTCCAGCAGTGGACTAACATAGGCTGATGATGTGTGTATTCAAATTTAAGTATTTTTCCCGTAGTAATAAGTTCCGAAGTGTACGCATATTTATAGACGTGATTTTACTTACAACACGCTTAATTTTAGTTGAAAAACTTAGAACTCTAAGACGGATTGTTTGTACCGCTTCCTTTGTTATTATTATAATCACTAAAATGACATAGTTCTCAAAAGAAAGGAATTCCTCTTCTTGGACGAAATAAATTCTTGTCTCAAAGAATAACATTCAGAGCGATTTTCAAGAAAATATCTATCATGACAATTTCCAATCGAGTGTAAACCAAGATATTTTCCGAAGCTTTTATACTAGACTGCCTCATATTGTTATTTATGGTATCTTTTATCAGGTAAAAGTACAAAAAGCAAAATGTAGGTACGAATATGTAAAGCTGTAGCTAACTTTATGTATAACTTATGTTATAGGTATTATAATACTTAATGGGTGTTTCACATATAGTTTTGTCAGTCGTGACGGCCATGTATGTTCATAAAGTTAAACCTAAACATATTCTTTATAAGGATATCAACAGAAAGCTTGATGCTCGGGGCTACTTCATAAAATACGTATCAAAATATTGAACTTCCTGCAAATCTTTAACTTTCGAACATGGTCGTGACATGCATATGTATCAAAGGATTATGCAATGGACAACACAAACGCGATTCTACTTATTCGTGATTCCCATGAAATATGGATTGCACACAACAACTGCAGTTTACTACATTTGTAATTCAACACATTCTATATTTTGACGCAATCGAAATTCATCCTGTTCGCGATTATACACAAAAATAGTTATCTTATCAGCCCGTGTCCACCCACTGCTGCTAGGTATAGGCCTCTTCTTTATTACGCCACTTTCCTCGGTCCTGTGCTATACTCTGTTTGGTTAGGTATTTAAAAAGAGGTAAACAATCTTGAAGTATCTTTTTATTGAAAACTACAAGCAGAAAATAAGTTTTACCAAATATGTAAATCATTGTACGAGTATTTCCTGTAAATCACTCTAAGCTCTGAAATGGAATTCGAGATCAAAAATGTAAACAATCTATGACAATGACATGACATTACAAAGTCAATATTAAAGTGACATTCCAGGGGTATAAAACGTTTTATATAGAATGCAGTTTGTAACACCTTTGTAAATTAACGTCGCATTTTGAGATTGGTTTTTTATTTTATTTTATTTATATCTACACTTACAACTATCCTTACAGATTACAGGTACTAAACCTAACACAATGTTTTATGTGTAGATGTAGATACGCGAAAGTCAAAGTATGTTCGATACGTATACACAAAGTATCACAATCGTTAACATATTTTTGGATATGACAATAAAAAACATACGTCTGAGTGTCCACGGTTCCTAATTACAAAAATAAAACCTAGAAAATTTGCTTGAATGATGTAAATAATCAACATAATCAATGTTTGAAAACGAATGTCGTGTTACTTTAATCTGTAGGATAGTCGGGAAACGAATTTCAGTCTTCATCTATAGTTTCGATCAAATCCATTTCGATTAAAATATGAAAATGATTGATTTGTAGGTAAAAATACTAAAATCTGTATTAATGTAGGTACTTTGTAATGCTAAATTTTAGGAGTTTTTATGAATTCATAAAACAGTCATTTGGTGCACCCTCTTGTTTTGATTTTTGAAGTTCATAGTTATAAATGCGAACCCTCTTAAATGGTTCTTAGTGTAGGTACCGTATTAAATTACGAATAAACTAGTTCTTGTTATAACTGCGAACCAAATGTTCAAGATTTCGTATCATTGCCAGTAGTATAAATTAAACACCTTACATTTTATTATAAGCAGCGAAATATATCATTAAACAAATTATATATTTCGCTTAATGTTTTGTATTAAAAATTTGTAAAATATTAAAAAATTCTACGTACTGTCAGTGACTGTAAATACGCATTTTTTATAAGTATTTTAATGATTTTAGATTACCCACCTCTCGTGATTATTTTTTTGTGGTGGTATGCCATTTGTTTACATTTTTGATCTTCAATTCGATTTCACATCTTAGTTTGGATTTTTAAATGCATTTTTCAATAAAAAGATACTGCAAGATTGTTTTCTTTTTTTAAATACCTTACCAAAAAGAGTATAGTCGCGTCCACTGCTTTGTTGCGGTTCGGGAGATGTCGTCGAACCATCTTGAAGGTGGTCTCCCAGCAGATCTTCTTGACCACAAATAAGTTAAATTAAAATACATTTTCAATTACAGGCCGGTGGCAAGGTAGTGTTTGCAACGGACGACTTCTTCGCAACATGCGAGAACATGCTTGCAGACAGCGATCCGCTGTGGCTTGCTGACAAGTACACCGAGTACGGGAAGTGGATGGACGGGTGGGAGACCAGACGCAAGCGCGTGGCTGGCCACGACTGGTGCATACTCAAGCTCGGCACCAAGTGCGTCATACGAGGTGTGTTCCGAATTCTGGTTTATAATGAACCTGATTGCTTCGAGCTTGTGAAATGAACATTTTCACCAGTCCCTTTGCCTAAGAGCGGCCGTACACCTGTAAGTTCTTACGTAAGTTGTAGGGACAGAGCTATACTAAGGAACGAGAGGTACATATTACAGGCTGGCCTAATCTTTTAACCCTTAATTTGACAAAAATAAGTCAAATAAGGAATGGTCCTATGTTTAAACCTCCTTGGCACTCAGTATTCTTAATAATTCTGGTTAGAAGAAAAAATACAAAAAGTGGGTCAAAGACCATGTCCAGTATTTTGGACATTGTCAAATTAAGGGTTATGAGCTGAGTTTATTTATAGCCCTTGATCATTGTTTTTCTATTTTTCTGTAAATATCATTTATTATCAAATGATAATAAGATATCATCTGATAGAAAAGTGGCTAAGTAAATTGAAGGCAAACAAATAAATCGTAATGTAGGTAGTTGTAGTTGCTAATATTTTTTAACGTATTTTTTTGTTGTAGGCCTTCTCATCGATACTGCTTACTTCACTGGAAATTATGCGCCAAAATTCTCGATACAAGCAGCGTGTTTGACCCCTGACGGTAAGTTTATCACTTTATAAAGAAACTTCTTACAACATCAACAACTTATTACCAAAACGTGGTAAATAAAATGTTAATTTTGTAAGACCTTTTCATCTCATATTCGTAATTTATATTTCAGAGGAAGCATTGCTACCAGAAAGAAACGCATGTATGGGAACAGCGTGTAATACAGATGAAGTGGAGGCAATAGAGAAAGTAGAAAGTAACAAATGGGATGAGATCGTGCCTGTAACTGCTCTCAGGCCGGGCTACGAAGAGACAAGATTGAATTATCAAAAGGTACGATTAAAGCAACTATTTCTATGTACGCGACGACTTTGTGTTGCTTTATGAAAATGCTCAAATATATTCTCAATTTTTTAAACATTTCCAGGTACTAAGCGATGAAGCTTACACACATGTTAGGGTAAACATATTCCCTGATGGTGGTATTGCGAGGCTGCGGGTGTATGGTGAAGCTAGACCAGAACGGCCATTGCCTCATCATATGGTGGACTTGTTATCCCTGTTAAACGGCACTACTTGTCAAGGTAAGACTGCCATCAAATGGTTTGAACGTCGTGATTCAAACCATCAGTATTTTATGAATCTTCTTGATGAAGCTCGGCAAGTAAATTTTGTAGGTTTTGATTTATACTTGTTTTTTTTTTACCAGAAACCTTGTTAGTAAAATTATTCATTAAATAATTAAATGTGTATCATGGAGACAATTTAACGTATGTTAATATAACCAAGTATGTGCAAAAGTGTGCAAATGTAGTTGTGGTTATTGCGAAACTTTTTGGAGATTTCGCAAATTCAGTACCAACGATCTGCTAAGAAATGAAGACTATGTCTCATCGTATGACACAGGAGCCCAACATGATAAATAATCATCAATTTTCTCTTTCCCAGGGTACTCAAACGCACACTACGGACATCCGCGCAACATGATCAAACCGTGCAAAAGCGATTGCATGTCTGATGGCTGGGAGACAGCGAGGCGGCTCGACCGGCCGGAGATCATCGAAGCTAACGAGGATGGCACACTTAAAGTACCTGGTGAGAAAAACATACATTTCATAATTATTAATTTCAATACAGTCCTACCTACAGGTACAGTCAAGTGCAAAAATAAGTATCGAAACAATACGCTCATAAATATGTTACGACGTTCTTATTACACAGAATTAGAGTGCACTGGGACATATTTATGAACATTTTTGTGTATACCTTCGTCTTTGACTGTACATAAGGGGTTGAGCTGCGGCCCTACCACGAACTACGAAATTCCAAATCAAACACCAGAGTTCGTTACATTCTGGGAAGCCCTGAAATCCCTGAAATTTAAACTTTGTTGTTCGCGGTAGCAGCCTTTTTCCATAGAAAGTTATTTAAATTACTGCGGGAAAACGCTATATGCGGCGCACGGCGTCGAATAGGAGACCAGGGTGCTTAGCCAAGTTGCCAATCGCTAGCGCTTAATCGTCAGTCGTAAGCGAAAGGCAGGTAACTGTCTTTGTCGCACTAATAGGAAAGAGTGACAGAGAGGGAAAACTTCGATACGCTACTAAGCACTAGCGATTAGCAACTTGGCTAAGCATCCTGGGTGCTTAAACAAGTTGCCAATCGCTAACGCTTAATCACCAATCGTAAACGAAAGTCAGCTAACTGTTTTTGTCGCACTAATATGAAAGAGTGACAGAGAGGGAAAATTACTATACGCTGCTAAGCGTTAGCAACTTGGCTAAGCATCTAGGGTCTAGCACATATATTAATATTCCTCTATAATAGGTACATTATTAAGTTTTTTTCCGTCGAATCAAGTGACCAAGTTTGATCATCCATCTTAAACATGCGTTGACTAAATACTATCAGACATCATAACAAATTTCAATATCATCGAAATGTTTGCTTGCAAATTAACTAAATTTTGTAAACAAATTAATTAATTAGTTTACAATTATTACATTTATTTTGATGTCTTATTAACAAACGTTAATTGCTTTTATTAGGTTCATCTTAATATCAAAATTCTTACGCAGCCAAATTAAAAGCACCACTCAAGTTTATTAACAACCGTTTGGGTTAGCGCATTTTTAATTGGCTACTTTATTTCAGGAGAAGAATGGGCCGTCTTCAAATTGGGTTTCCCGGGAAGGATCAAAGAGCTGTGTGTGGATACGGCGCACTTCAAAGGCAATTTCCCCGATTCTGTCAAGATAGAGGGCACCTTCTTAAGCCGCGATTGGACGCCTGAGTCAAGGCCACAGTGGCATAACATCTTAAGGCCGAGCAAGGTGAGTGTAACTATTTATCACTAAGCAACTGCTAAAAGGCCTCGCCTGAAGGCGCCTACTGCTTGACTGGTCAAAGAATTATTAAAAGCCTGTCAAAGCCGTGAAAGTTACTATTTAGCAAGTTATACTTCTTTAGAATACCTACAACGTTAAAATTGTTGATTGTTACAAGTTAAGATTGGATATGGATATTCATAAATATCATAATCAAATAATAGTACGAGTTTTTTTATAGATGAATATACAATCTTAATTCGTTTTAACTAAGCAATAGGCATTTATCTACGACTATGTAATCTGCAAAGCTTCTGGGCACCTTATGTTACAGCACGTCGGCACTTTATTCCAGAATATTTGAATTTGACACCTAGAAACTTGCTTGAACACAAATATCACATTATATTTATCATGTCGTCTTACATAATTATGTAAATCAAAATAGTCCCATGTTAAATTAAAAAATGTTATGCACACGAAGCCCTTTATAGTAGATATGATAGTGAACTGTATTGACAAGGTTTAAAGAACTTTGCATAGGTTTATTTTATAATACATAAGTATGAATATAATAAAGGGTCACATCAGGAAGTACATTGTTACAAATCTTTAAACTAGCAATAATTCCAAAAAAAAATCGACCACAGATTAAATCTTGACCTACATAAAAGACACTGAACTTTATCTTAATTTACAGCTTGGAGCACATCGTGAGCACTGGTACAACTGCGAATCGGATTTGATAACCCATGTGAGGGTAACCATGGCACCGGATGGCGGCATCAGCAGGGTCCGTGCCTTTGGCTTCGTGGACAATTCAATAGCAGTTTAATTAATAAAATACTAATATGAGACTATGAGTACTGTCATGCGAGTCTAGTGCGTAGAAGCTAAATTCGGCAGAATCCCATATAGGCGAAAATCGTTTAAGTTTCAATAGGGCTCATTTTGTAAACATTCTTTTGCAGTGATTACATGTTAATTTATTTTAAATGTGATATGAAATGTAAAAGTCATGTGTAAATATAGTGTGATTATGAGATGATTTTGACCTTGTATAGTATGTATATTATAAAAGATAATGATAATTGAACATGGTACAAAGTTCCTTGTATTATCCCTAATGTAATATATCTAGATATAGTTGTACAAGTATTATTACTATTAAATGCTTTTTATTATTTTTAGAGTTTTATTATTACATAATTGTTAGCGCACTGAGCTGGCTTCCCTCAAGTTGAAAACCTTATAAAAAATTACCCCCTTATTCATAAAGTTTTGCTAACTTAACAAGCCTCTAATAATTGTTTGTTCCTGTTGCTCTTATGAACACATTGTTAAGACCGAAAGGGATAAACAATTATTAGCGGCTTGTTAAGTTAGCAAACGTTTATGATTTTTTAACTTTATTTGGTCTCTGAGGTGGTCCATTAGCCGGCTGTTTGATAAAATGTCCATAGAAATACACTCAAAATGGCATGGTATTTCAGCAAACGACCTTAAATGCAAACTTTATAAAGTAAAACTTAGCGTGAAATTCATATTTTCTCGTTAGGTGAGGGAAAATTTTATTTGGGGTAATAAAGCCCGTATTTCAAAAGAATGTGTGAGAATGTAATTTCGCGCTCTTCACGAGTGACACGCTCCTGATGTGCTCCCCTCGGCACTCGTTGCTTTGTGCCTTTCTGGAAAAACATATTCGAAATGAGCATTACACATTTTAACCATTTATTTCACATAATAATATTATATTTAAATCATCATCAGGTCAGCCAAAATATCGCCATTGCTTGAAATAAGCCAGCCCCAATGTTTGCCGCAATGACCGGTTCTGCACCTATTCCGGAAATTTTTAGCATGCGTGGCTGCTTAGCCAAGTTGCCAATCGCTAACGCTTAGTAGCATATCGTAGTTTTCCCTCTCTGTCACTCTTTCATATTAGTGCGACAAAGACAATAAGCTGCCTTTCGTTTACAATAATTGACGATTAAGCGTTAGCGATTGGCAACTTGTCTAAGCACCCTGGCCTGATTTCGCTCGTAATATGTATTTATAAATAAATAAATATCTTGGGACATCTTACACAAATCGACCTAGTCGCACGGTAAGCTCAATTAAGGTTTGTGATGTGAGTACCAAGCGACGATATATAGGTATAATAGATAGATACATTATAGATACTTAAATACATAGACAGCCATGAACAAGGAACAATTATTTGTGATAAATAAATACACAAATAATGCCCTCGCCGGGATTCGAACCCGGAACCTTCAGCTATTTATATTTATAATGATGTAATCAAGAGACGTGCAATACATTTGTTACCTACTTCATTTATTTTCTAAAAATATAAGATTTAAGGCAAACTACCTATCACCGTCTAATTGTATTAATTATCACCCTCTCGAGATTTCGTCGCGTCATTCTTGTACTAGGGGAGTATGTTGCAATAAGCGGCATTTTGTGCGTCGTTCTGCAATAAAGGTTATTTTAAATCATTTATCTCAATTTCTACATTGTCATACAGTGTCATTACTTAAAAAGCACAGTGCTGATACTCTCTGGAGGCTACCACATCTTTTTGAGTCGTTTGTCAGTTCATGCCTACATTTTGTCACTCACGTCGTGACAAAAGCGTCTCCCGATTTTTGCATATTATAATTACAACTTTAATAATCGTCGTAACAATTATTAACTAGTAGCTACATACTTACGATTTTCCACCACAAGTCGCGTCAAAATTCAATAACTTTGCAGGTCTAAGATCCTTCTTTATTTTTAATACGAAGTTTTATTAACATGGAAGAAAGGATAAACGTGGAAGTGCCCAAAGCTGGAACGTAACATTAAAAATGAGAAAAAATCCAAGTTCATTATATTTTTAAGACTACCGGAATTATATATTATTTCACCCTGAGAAAAAACGTCATAAAACTTCGTTGCACGGATACGAGTAATACAAGTAAAGTACTAAACGAGGAACGAGTTTATTAAACTATTTCTTCAAAGGTTGCCGACGTTTCATGCCTTTTGTTTTTTGTTGTAAAAACCTTTACGAAGCGTTAAATGGACGGATAGCGTGTCCGAATGCAACGACGACGCTTGTTCCGTTCAGAGGAAAAAAGTTTATTGTCCATGTAAAGCGTTTATTCATAGTACATTTCTCCTATCAGCGTCGTCGGCGCAACGCTGCCAATCATTCGCTCTTGCACGTAAAGTTGTATTTTAAGAAAAACATACTACCATTTGTATTATACCTCCGTTCGTTAGAATAATTTGATTTGTCCTAATAACATCTTTATTTAAGTAAACTACATTAAAACCATTAAGTTAAAAATACCTGAATAATACAAAATCTAACGTTGACATAACATTAGATTATTTAGTTAAACGGTAACACGGTCAAATTTATCCGTTCAGAAAGAATTCTTACTATTCATAAATTAAAATAGTCAAATTTTAATATTCGTAGAAAATCATGTTTCTTTTATTTATTAAAAAATAATAAATGATAATATTGAATAAATGCCTGTGTTACTTATGAAAGAAAAAACTGGTTGGCTGGTTAAAGCACGTTTATTACACGAATCTTGAAGGCAGAATGACAAAAATAAATTACAAAAAAATTGTTCTTATAAAATACAAAAAACTATAAAAAGATAAAAAAGTATTCCAAAAAGGTTTCAGTTAAAAATAGGTGCGTCGTGCACAGCCTGAATTTTGATTGAAATAATAATATATACTTATAGTTCATAAGCATAACTGCAATAAATCAACGAAACTAATTCGATACTCAACTGAAGTGCCCTCTATCTAGTTCCCAAAAGGGTCAAACAGTAAATTAGTTTGGTAAATTCCACGCTAGTATTCCAGACTTCGACACTAAATAAATGCAGCATACCTACACGTGTTGTTGGAGCTGATAATACGCAGTGATAACGGGCCGGGGTTTGCCAGAATCCAGTTTGTGCCGGTTACGAGCACATCCAAGACAGACATTGCTGGTTATCAGTGATCTATATTATTGACCCGAACACGATCTATAATTAGATATAGGTATACATTGGCCGTGTGGTGACGGCAGTAAGAATACATTTGTCACCACCCCAACTCCTCCTGCGGGTGTCGTAAGAGTCGACTAAGGGATTGAAGTGTCACTGACCGTTATTTGATAAAATATTGATGATGAGCAGCAGCGTCGTCATAGTGGACACATTACTGCGATCGCCAATCCGCTTGCCCAGCGTGGCGATTATGGGCATTTACCTCCTAATGCGTCTATACGCATAGTTAATAGGAGAGGCCTACGTCCAGCAGTGGACTATCACAGGCTGATGATGTGATGTGATATATACATCATCAGCCTATCTCAGCCTACTAAAAACGTATCCTATTATTACCTATGCGTACGCATTAGGAGGTAAATGCCTGAAATCGCCTCGCTGGGCAAGCGGGTTGGAAATCGCAATAGTGTTTCTTCACTATAATGCCCCTGGAGCCCATTTTCAATCTTCAAAATCTGAACGGTAAAATAAATGCTAATTCGAACCGTTACGACACCCGTAAGAAGAGTTGGAGTGGAAAGAAATATTTTTTCTGGGAAAATGAACGTGACTAGACAATAAAATTTGTTTAAGTGACTGAAGAAACAGGTCAGCTAAGCGTGTTCTTATAATAAGAATTCTGCTACATACATCATCCAATGTTTATTTGTAATTTTATCTGTTTCAAAATTATCAGTTTGTCTTCTGAGTTCAAGGCGAGAAATTGCGGCTAATCATGCCCACTTGATGAGAAACGTGTGAGTCTATAATGCGTCCACTTTTATTCTCTCTCAAAAACAAACTATTAAACGATATAATGAAGCTTCTATTGACGTTATGGTGCATTATATACTAATTGGACGTCAAAATCAGTTTCTGAATACGCCCCTTTTTTATATCTAATTGCCAATGATCTTTATGGGTCGACGATTAGTATGAAGACTATCAAGTCATCGCGATGAATTACACATTAACATGATTAGTGCACGTGAAAATGATTATGCGTGACATGATGATAGCAGAAGTCAATATTTAGTAACATTTATTTTATTTGTCACAAATAGTTTAAACTTTGTATGCTTTGTACATATAATATCGTATAAGCTTGTGTATTACTGATTTCAATTTTAAAATAATCTATTTATTTTTAAAATATATTGACACGGTACTAGGTATTTAAAAAGAGCTTACACAACCGATACCCAAAGGAATATAAAGAAATTTTATTTCAGAAAAGATTGTCTCACACACTTTTAATTTTTCAGTATTAAAAAAAGTCAACCAAACGATGAAATTTCTTTCCTTATATTTCCTCGATATTAATAAACGTGACCCATTTTGTAAGGCTTTATTATTTATTATTACTCTTTCATTTTAATCAAATATTACATTCCGTATATTGTTCTTTTGAAAAGTAATCTGTGAAAATAACAAATGTTCCAAAATATATTGGATAAGTTTAGTGTAGGTAACAAACCGACATATTTAGCGTACTTATTACTTAGTAGTTAGGTAGCCTTTACCTGATTCTAGATCATTCTACAATTATTTAAAATAAAATTTCCTTATATTTGTATTACGTAAAAAACCTATTCTAATCCCTACCCTGTATTTTTTGTCGCACAAGTTATTATGTAGTTTTGTTTTACCTACAATACAAATATTTTGCTATTTAAATATTATATTAATATCTTTCTAATGTTAAACTATTTTCTACGTACCATTAAAAGATTATTGGAAATTGCCAGTATTCCTGTATTATTTTTATTTCATTCTAAAATGGAACCGTATAAATGAAGGATTTTTTTTCTTACAAACGCTCTTGATATCAATAAAATATGTGACAAGTGTCAATATACCCACTCAACGCGCATTTCAGGTAATTTATGTCGCTCGCAACCTTCGGAAACTTTTTATGAAAAGTCACTCTAAAAGCTAAGTTTCCATAGAATATTTCTAAGCAAATAGCATCAGTTTGACGAGGGTGTGACACGGGATGGCTGAGTGCCAATTACACCAACAACACCCAACTGGTTCGTCACACCTGGTGTGTTTTGACCTATAAAATTGTAGTGTATTGAAATTGGCAAAAGTTCGAAAAGTTCTGGAAATTTTAATGAAATGTGGGTCGCCCGGTCTGTGAACGCAAACGGAAGGATATTAAACCAAGTTGTATAATATGACAAAATACAGTGAGTTTTACAAGCTTTTATTTAACTTTGCCTCTGTTTGTTTAAGGACTGAATGAACAAGCCTCACACGTGTAGTTGGATTCAGTGTTTTCGAAATATAATTTCATGAACATTTTGCATTACCATCTTGCCTACATTCTTTTCTACCTTACATTTCCTATACTTTATGTAGCTCACTTACCAGTAAATTTAATATTGTCTCCCACGATTGTTTTTAGTTGACATTTTGTAGTGTTATTGATGACTTCCACGCCATCAGAAGCAAGAGGGTAGCCTCGTTGCTGAGACGAGTAAGAGGGACAGAGAACGGCATCCTGAGGATGTTGGCTGACCGCCTCGACTCGCCCATACTCAAATATTGGATCGAGGTTGTAACTGGGCGGGAAAAGTAAACAGTAACCCTTTGTTACGTAGATTACACGTATAGGAATAGGTATTTATTACTAACAATAGATCTTAAGTTTTTTTTATCTTAAGTAGCTATATTTATAAGCACTACATAATGTTATATGGATGTTACGTTACAACGGAAATCAATATAATATGTTATTTAATTTATTTTTTATTTAAATTAAAAGTTTAATTTCTTTCTTGACATTCCATTTAACTTACTCGTATACATTATTTATATAAGGTACAAGTATTGAACACTTCAATACCTATGTTTTAAGTGTAAGACGTTGTTACTTACAAAATAAATATTCATTAATTTTTTTAATTTCGTTACTTTAAATATGCACGGATATCAATATTTTGCATAATAAAACAATTTGTAAAATATTTTTCTCACATATTCTACTAATTTGAATAACCAATAATAAAGTAGTTATAAATATTAGATGTCATATACCAAAGAAAAACGACCAAGATCACCTATGTCCGAGGTGGGGATCGAACCCACGTACTCAGCTTTCGCGGCTGATGCCTGTACCCCTCGGCCACTCGGTCTTAGCAACCACCGGTCAAATTTCTCGGGTATATGCAATCCCTTACAAGGCTAGGCGCCTTTGACCATTCTCTGAGGGTAAGCAATACATGCCTGCACCTCCTATTTAGAATACTTTACAGTTTTCTAGAATAGCTAGAGAGAACTGGTGCTGCCATCTATTGAACATATTGCGAAAGTACAAATCAAATTATTTATTAACTAAATATTTTGATTTGTACTTTTATTTTTTCTCCAGTAGTCACACTACTTAATACTATATAAATTATAAATATTAGATGTCATATACCAAAGAAAAACGACCAAGATCACCTACGTCCGAGGTGGGGATCGAACCCACGTACTCAGCTTTCGCGGCTGATGCCTGTACCCCTCGGCCACTCGGTCTTAGCAACCACCGGTCAAATTTCTCGGGTATATGCAATCCCTTACAAGGCTAGGCGCCTTTGACCATTATCTGAGGGTAAGCAATACATGCCTGCACCTCCTATTTAGAATACTTTACAGTTTTCTAGAATAGCTAGAGAGAACTGGTGCTGCCATCTATTGAACATATTGCGAAAGTACAAATCAAATTATTTATTAACTAAATATTTTGATTTGTACTTTTAATTTTTCTCCAGTAGTCACACTACTTAATACTATATAAATTATTAATATTAAATATGCTTTCGCAATATGTTCAATAGATGGCAGCACCAGTTCTCTCTAGCTATTCTAGAAAACTGTAAAGTATTCTAAATAGGAGGTGCAGGCATGTATTGCTTACCCTCAGAGAATGGTCAAAGGCGCCTAGCCTTGTAAGGGATTGCATATACCCGAGAAATTTGACCGGTGGTTGCTAAGCCCGAGTGGCCGAGGGGTACCTACAGGCATCAGCCGCGAAAGCTGAGTACGTGGGTTCGATCCCCACCTCGGACATAGGTGATCTTGGTCGTTTTTCTTTGGTATATGACATCGAATATTTATAATTTATATAGTATTAAGTAGTGTGACTACTGGAGAAAAATTAAAAGTACAAATCAAAATATTTAGTTAATAAATAATTTGATTTGTACTTTCGCAATATGTTCAATAAAGTAGTTATTAATTTTCTTGTTTCAAGTGGCCAAACCTTAAATGTAACCTAAATAAAAGTTTTGTCACGATGTCTTACTACGAAATGTTACCAGCAAATTAGATTAGATTCTGGTTTCGACGTTTGTGTATATTTTCATCATTAAACAAATCATTATATGTTACAATCCCAAAATACGCAGTACGCAGCTTGTATTTCATACAAGGACGTTTTAAGGAATAACAAAGCGCTGTTTAACAATTTATTCAGCGTGCAGGGATTGTTCTAAACTCCTCGTTAGGCGACCTTATATCAATTTACTCAAATTTTGTTTAGAAGCCTAAATGATTCTTTCAGTACAACCTTCAGAATGTGTCATTGCCACCGCCTACGGCGAAACATTTTCTTTAGCCGTATTTCTTCCAGTCTAATCTCCCGAGAGTAGGTATATAATGCCGGGAACATACAACTGTGGGTTGCCAAAGTTTATATCCAAAATTCCTGGAAAATTGTTCCGTTCTTGAAAATGGTAATCCTTAGCTCTTTATACTAACAAAAGGATAACCAGTTCTTCAAAGTAACATTCGGAAATTATGATTCTCAGCAATAATATACGCCAATTGGATAAATTAAAGTGTAGTGTTTGAAAAGGAACACTCTAATATTACAACAAAGAAAATGATTTCCCTAAAAAAATTATCATGTCATGTCCTTATTGTCTTTCATCCAACCGTTTTTACCATTAATAGGTACTTTCATGAATGATAGCTTAAGAAATATCAGTTAAAATATTAATTATATGTTAATTTAAGTACTTATTCCAAAATAACTAGACATTTCAGGAAAAAACCCAGGAGACTGGCAAAATGGGTGACGTTATTCCATTACGATTCTCTGAAAACGAACCCGAAATTATATTTGTGGGCCCCCTAATTCAATTTGTTGCCGAGCATATGCACATAAATTTTTAAAGTACCTACGATGTAGCAATTGAGGCGTGATAAGTATTTAATATGGTAACCGCAGGCCATCTGGCAGGCCTTATGCTTATTTGTAGCCGAAGTGGTGTCAAGAAATGGTTTCTTTTCATATATAATTAGTAGTTAATTGATACAGAGGCAATCGCCTGGTCTTTGTACTTCAATGCCTACGTGTTAAGTTATTTTATAAGCAAACTCAAGGATACGACCGTGTCATTTGAAACTCGTCTATTAGGCATTCCATTACCAATAAACATGTAAGCAGCTACTCAGTAAACTACTTATTCCGAAGTATTCTGAATGACACAACCATCTGAATAGGAATCTTCATTGATTTCATTTCGTGAAATGGAATTTCGTTTCGACGTTCAGTCTCACAGAGGGTGTGGGTGTCCTTAGACATGTTTAGCTTATGCTCGGAGCTTGTAATATCCGGTCATGTATTCTTATTGAATGGGCGAGTGTGAGCGAACCAACGTAATGTGACCATTACACATAAGTGACATATACATTACATTTCCAGGTATGAGTAAGATATGTAAGTATATAATGATAATCACCACACGGTGTATAAAAAATAAGCGAAATTGCGTTTCTCTGTAAGCAAAAGAAACTACATTTTAAGCCCTTTCTTTAGCAGTTCTTTATGTTACAATTATCTTTTGTATCAATAAACAAATCTTTCTATATTTTAACTGTCATTCAAGACAATGTCAATTATGACACCGAACTTAGTTTATGGCTAATGCCGATAGACAAGTTTGGTATTAAAAAAGAATTTAAACTGATTTTCTTTACAAGTATATTACAAATTATATTTTAACGTGTTCATGGCAAACAATACCGGTTCTCCTGATTAACAAGCTGACGTGGCAATGGGTAGACCACATTGCACGCATGCTGATGGGGTTGAAAAGTGCTCGACTGACTTCGTAAACACGTTGGAACAAGATGGACAGAAAGATCTTATGAAGATAGCCGCGATGCAAGTTCTATTTAAAGCCTAACAACTTACTATTTGACCCTCGCCATGTTGCGAATTTTCTGTGACACTAATTTATTTTACTGGCAATGATTACCTACTGTTTGACATCAGGCGTTGAATGTCATCGAATGTCACCAATTTAAACAAAAAGAAAATATATCGCGACTTAAACTATTTTATCATAAAAATGCCGAAAAAGATACCAATAGAAGCAAGCAAAATCGTCTTAAATACAATAAAATATTTAAACCAAAGAAAGGAGGAAGGATTGAATAGTATTCCATTGGAAAATGTTTTGCAATTGGTTACTGACAGGACCGGTACTGACACTTTAAAGTGCGGTTGTATTTGAATTGGTTAATTGTTATAATTAAACTTAATAGATTTTATTTTCTCATTTAAGATGTATGTAGATCGACGATCAAAAATATTTCTAAAAATAAAGAAGCGACTTTGCCAACTGTACAAAATAAAGCCCCACGCAAAAAGAAAATTAATATAGATGACTTCGATAAAATATAAATGTGGATTATATGTGACCATGTAAAAACAAATTTAAGACGGTTATAGGAATAAAAGTCCTATAATCGAATCCCAGACCGAACGATTTATAATCGAGGTTGGTGGTCCTGTATGCTTAGCCAAGTTGCCAAGCTCTAGCGCTTAGTAGCGTATCGTAATAGTTTTCCCTCTCTGTCACTCTTTCATATTAGAGCGACAAAGACAGTTAGCTGCGATTGACGATTAAGCGCTAGCGATTGACAACTTGGCTAAGCATCCCGAAAGCGACACAACATCTGACGAAGATCAAACTTCATCAGTGTCAGAATATCAAGAATACATAAATATTGAGTATTTGGAATCGGATTTTGACGAATAGGTAATTTTGGTTGATTCTCTGTAATCAATTTTTTGGTATTAAAAATATCAACATGAAGCCAATACACACCATGGTGACTATACATGACGTATGCACATTATTGCCATAGGTAAACTGTTTGTAGCGACACTATGTCAGGGTCAAATAGAAAGTTGTTAGGCTTTATTAAATTGAAGATAAAATTATCATGATCGAGATAAGAAAGAAATCGCATGGGAATAATATGTTTGAGAAGTGGGCTTTATTACACCGGGCGATACATGAGCCATCCTTACACTGCTCATTTCCTGGACCCGTTGACTCGCGGTTATTTGGTCAGGGTTCAGAATGTCCCCGAAGTGATACCGGCTCCCAGTATTGGATTGGCTGGAAACACACACAGATTAATAGGTCCGATATTACTAGTTGGGTTGTCTGGAGTGAGATTCCCTTATTTTATGAAATAAGTAATTTGGTATCGTGTACTCTATGGTTATGTCATATCAAATACACATTTTTTTCAATGACAAATATAACCGTTCTGTCTTTAAGAAATTGTCAAGTTTGTGGTCGAATTTATTGACCATTAACAACAGCGTAGGTCATCCGTATAAGGTAGATAGTAGTAGCATTATTATCAGATGTCTTGAGACTTTATTAATTACACTGGCAACAAGATTACTTAAAACTAAAATAATTGATGAAATGTTACCGAATACTATTTAAATCAGTTTCATGATTGCGACAGTAGGTAATTTTAATAATAAAACACACCGTAATAAAATCACGCACGCTGAACAAAACAATGAACATGTAGATTTTCCACTAACCTGAAATGATGTTACCGTAATAGACGCAAACAAAGATTTATGTGCCAACTCGCTGCCTCTATAAAAGCCTCTGACAATATAATAAATAGCAGGGGAATGCGTTCCAACAGAGATACATCGAACACTCTTTATTAAAGCTTTTTTTTTACTTTCTATTTAACGTTTTACTCTTCAACATATTTTATATCATTTACGTGATTGAAATTCTGCTGAGAATATTCAAAATTAGAAATCGTTTGATAAACTCATTCGATCTTACAATACGTATTCTTTAGGACCAAACTAAATCAAAGCAAAGTCGAATGTTTTCGTATTTCACATTGTAATATTGTTTTTCATATTGTAAGCTTGTTTCCAATTTTTTTGTTTTTGTTGTTCTTTTACTAAAGGTGAAAAACTTAAATGAATGACCGGGTGCAAATAGATTAGATACTTTAATTAAATTTTTATCAATTATTGGATGTCATATAATAGGTACCAAAGAAAAAACGACCACGATCACCAACGTCCGAGGTGGGAATCGAACCCACGTGCTCAGCTTTCGCGGCTGATGCCTCCACCGCTCGCCCACTCTTCTGTTTTTAGAACAAATAGAATATTTAGTTACTAAATAATTTGATTTGAGTTTTATAACACAATAGGTAGCTTTAATTTTCATCATTACTTTAACTAATTTTATTGGTTTGGTAAATACCAACAGGTATTTTGTTTTCGAATTCTGTAATTAATTAATTACGTAATTGTTACTAATCTAGATATAAGTATAATTGTTACTAGTACAATATGGGACTTGTTGTCTGAAATAAATAATTTCGATAACAAGTAACGTGTGTGTATAACACATTCGCCGTTCCAAAATGAATGAAAACGTAAATGCTGCATGAACATAATTTGAGGAAAGTTGAACTTAGTGGCTATCATTTGGAGATGCGGCATTTAATAGGTTAATTTATTTTTGCTTAAATATGCTAAGTCACTTCTTAAGCAATGTATAACTGTAGTTTATGATTTTATGTTTTTATTTAAGGACTCGCGAAATTACTGCTTAGAAGTTGCAAAACAAAACAAACATTGTTAGTATAATATCACAAAATCACCCAAACTCCAAAGTTTTGAACAATATGGCTCACCAAAAATACTATATTGTTATCCAATGACGCGTCGAACTAGAACAAATGAGTTTGGCACCACTGGGCCATCGATGTATGTGCCCCGCGAGATAAGCCCGAGTTGACGTGAACGCGAGAAATATGACCAGAGATTTATTCTATTCGCTTACCAAACACAGGGATTAAGTCGCGCAAAATAAAAAAAAAAACAATGGGTTATTTTAAATAACAAAAAAACCGGACAAGTGCGAGTCGGACTCGCGCGCGAAGGGTTCCGTACCATTATCATTAAAAAAATACAGTTAAATCAACCTATCTCAAAAACTATAAGACATAATTTAATCAAACCAAAAATTGTTGATAGAGATAATAAATATTGTTTTTTAGAATTGTATACCACGTACTTTAAAAAATAGACGGGAGGGGACACATTTTTCAGACTTTGACAGCTGATAACTCGAAAACGGTTCACTTAAATAAAAATGTGACGTATAAACCTTCATATCATTTTCAAAGACTTTTCTATTGATACCTCACACGCTTATATACATCTAAAAAAAATCTATCCCTCAGTTACATGTACGGAGGGCCCCAACCCCAATTATTTTTTTTACAATACAGTATCATAATTTTGTAGCGGTCTATACAACACATATTCTTACCAAATTTCATCACTGTAGCATTTATAGTTTCCGAGTAAATTGGCTGTGACAGACGGACATGACGAATCTATAAGGGTTCCGTTTTTGCCATTTTGGCTACGGAACCCTAAAAAAGAAGTAACATAAGGGTCCACACCCTTTAAGGTATGAATTTTTATTTCCGTGCCATAATATTATCATATAGCATTGACATGAGGTATGTTCTTGTATAATGCGATAAATTGCTTTAGCTTAGAGGACCCATGATCACATTATTTTATTAAACCTTAATTTGACAACGTCCAAGAAACTGGACGTGGGTGGGTCCCGTTTTGTATATTTTTCCAAACCAGAATTGTTAAGGAGTGTCCAAAGAGGCTAGACCATACGACCATCTCATGTTTCTCTCGAATTATGGATTAAGAATGTAATAATATATCATCTGCTGTCTAATATATGCTGTCTTTTTTTATAATTTAATGTATTGGTGACAAATAAGCACATTTTCCATTCGTAAACATAGCCTACGGAGGTCTATTCAGTAACAGTAATGTTTTACAGTTATATTTCACTTGTCATATTGATAAAAAAGTGCCTGGGGCCCGTTTCTCAAAAGCTTGTAACTTGTAATGGAAGTGGAAGTCACTTTTTAACAATATTAATTAGATAAGGACTTCCGCTTGTATTACAAGTTACAAGCTTTCGAGAAATAGGCCCCTGGTAACTATTACATTACACAATTTTGTGATATTACTAGCCTGAGAGAAGATATCATATTTCAGTGTAAGATAAGTACATTTTGTTAGAACAGTAAATTTATTTTTCAATCCAATTAAAAACTGATTCTGTAGAAGATGAAAATTTTCCTTTTATTACATGCAACACCACTTTTTTTTTTATTTGGTCCAACTAACGTTTTAGTGGACTAACTTTGCCAGTGCTCGTGGCACCTACAAGAATATACACCCAAGCCGCAGGGCAAATTTGATAGTTTAGGTCCCCATTTAGGATTTCATGTCGGTTAGGAAGCAAGGCGTGACAGTAGTAGCGATTTGTCGGCTTGATTTGTGTTCTGCCAATGTTCAGCTATAAACTCTTTACGACAATATGTCTTTGCGTACATAATTCATTTGATGGATTCTATCAAATTTTGCAAGGTCTACTTGTATTATTGATTCCCTGTTTCATTTTAGGGTTCCGTAGTAAACTGTGATCCCTTATAGTTTCGTCATGTTTGCCTATTTTTCTGTCTACGAGTATCTGCAGCATAGCTCAGTGGTCGTTAGAATTAGAAATTTGCAATTAGGTACTGGTATAGGCTGCGTATATATGTTATTTAACGCCGAGAAAGTGAAATAATACAAAAGAGAAAATAAAGCACAACTTAGCACACTTGTATCATAATGTAGGTGTACTATTATGTTATATAGCATTGTAGAATGTTTGATGTTGCAAAATTTTGTTTTTAATGTAAGAACTTATTTTGAATTACATTTTCATACAAAATACTTATCTGGCCCATACATAATATTATTATTTGATTGCAAAAGAATTACAAATGTCATCCCGTGGCTTAAACACTAATAAAATAAACATTAGACCACAAGCAAAACGACAAACTTTCTACACTTGCATAGAATAATATTCATCATCATCAGCCTATGATAGTCCACTGCTGGACGTAGGCCTCTCCTATTAACTATGCGTATAAACGCATTAGGAGGTAAATGCCCATAATCTCCACGCTGGGCAAGCGGATTGGCGATCGCAGTAATGTGTCCACTATGACGACGCTGCTGCCCATCATCAATCTTTTATCTAATAGTGGTCAGTGACACTTCAATCCCTTAGTCGACTATTACGACACCCGCAGGAGGAGTTGGGGTGGTGACAAATGTATTCTTACTGCCGTCACCACACGGCTTATAGAATTATATAGAATAATATTATTACTTAGTATTTTTTTTTTCAGTAAAATGATTTGTGTCGTACAATCAGAGAAAAAGCTAAGCAAAGATAAAATCGTACGCTTTTTAGGGCATCCAGCCAAGCCTTTGTTGTATCTATTTCGCAATTCATTTTGAACACTAGTGGTTTTGTCAAAAACAAGGCGCATTTGGTTTGGCTGAGTGCTATTGTCTGTGTTACTTTGTTTTAAAAGAGAGTTGAATTAAGCTGCTCTTTTGTACGTTTCTCTTAATAAATGAAACAGAAATTTCGAACAAGTTGAAAGCTTGTGTTTCTTTTGATACGTACGAAAAACTAGTGTCTGCTCCATCTTCGATATATGTAGTGAAACAGTGGAAGGAGATGAGCCTATAGTCCAACTTGAGAATAATATTTGCCGCGGTGGCGAGGATGGTATTTGTAACTTGTGCGATAAGGACAGCATAGAAATGTCTTGTAATAGAGTTCTTCCTTCAAAAATGACCATTGCAAAATCTTACGTTAATTGAATATTCTTTATCAGAGTACCTGTATAAGCTACAATGTACTTACTTAGTACGCTATAATGTAGGTATACATTAGCACTGAAACTCCTAACACATTTTGAAATACAATTATATGAGCTGAGACTCACATCACGGGACTCATCCCGTACAGAATAAGTGATCCATAAAATTCCTCCCAGGGATTCCCCCTAACTGTTATTTCACTAAGTCGAGTAAGAAGTGCATTCCCTAATTTCCGTGGGTAAATTTTAAGGGGAGGTAAATCCCCGTGAGAATTGCCCAAAAGCGATTTAACGGCACTCGATTTATGTTGGGGTATGAGGGAAAGTCCTGTTGTGTGAATCCCGTCATGTACCGAGCACTTGCCTCAAAAAACTTTCGGATTAAACGTTCACGTTAAAACTGAAAATGCATTATGTCAAATAAAAAGTCACTCATCCCACCTAAAGTGTGTAAGTGATAAGCGATAAGCTATCGGCCATAGAAACGGATTAAAAGATAGTCGCTGGCGTGCAAATTAAAAGACAAAGCAAGCTATTATTGAACATATTGATCCCCACCTCGGACATAGGTGATCTTGGTCGTTTTTCTTTGGTATATGATATCTAATATTTATAATCGAGCTATTATTGTTAATTACTCAGTGATCAACTGTGAATTCTATATTTCTCGATTTGACGCACTAAATTGAGGTGAGCACTCTTGGCCGCAACTCGAGATATCTTTGCCCCCCTCTAAAACGGCAATAAAGTGGATTAAATGACGATCTAAAAAAAATTATTCGTGTGAGCCGTTGCATGTGATTGCAACGCACATGCTGAGCAGAAAAAACATACGGTTTCATTTTTCTTTTTTGATAAATTTAATAATTTCCGAAAAAAAACGGGCAATGTTGGCTAGTTTTACTGTAGTATATCACTAATCACAGATATGTTTGTTGTACAAATATGCTCAAAAACACAAAAACAAACGATTTTTTTATGGAACTCGTTCACATTTTTTTTGCTCTTTTATCCAAAGGAATACGAGGTTAAAGATTTTCGTTTAGGTACATCGTGGGCATTGCGTAGGTACCTATATAACTCTGTGTTGAGAATTCGGCAAGCTATGCGAATGAAGCAGTAAGCTTGGTGTAGGGTATGAGTTTATGCGGAAAAGTGAAAAGTTTTTCGTATCTAAATCGAGAAATGCTTTTAAGTCTTTAAACTCTGTGATGTAGTATCAAGCTTTATCTAACTGATGAAATCGATTTTATTTTAATATACTGAGTATTTTAACTAAGATTCAATTTAGTAGGAAAAAAATGTAACGTGTCTACTAAAAATGTAAATCTAACGGTGTCCTATAGGTACGTACTGATTGTTTTTAATTGTAATCAAGCTGTACCTGACTTAATAATTTACTCATAATATATTATTATTAGTTCGAACCTTGACTTTGACTTTATTGAATATTTATTGAATGGCAAGGCCCTTGGATCTCTACATCACTGGTTACGAGCGACCTGCATCCAGCGTCTCCCGGCGATCTTTATGTGGCCTGTCCATTTTGTCGCTGAACGTACTGGTCCTACGCTGCGTTTGTCAAACCGTGGTATCCACTCTGGCACTTTTCAACCTCATCGGCTATTTGTTTTGTGTAGTCGATGTCAAAGATATCGTTACGGTTTAGGTGCCAAAAATATATTTACACGACTTTATTGCCTTGAGATTCTTCTTCTTCCTGTGCCATATCCTCAGCGGATGTCGGCGACCATCTTCCGGAACTTGGTTCTATCTTGTGCCAGTCTAGACAGACCGGCGGTGTCATTGATGTTGGACCAGCTTTTAATATTGTCTATTCAGGTTAGCTTTCTCCTTCCTCTGCTCCTTTTACCGTCGATTTTTCCTTCCAAGATGTTTCGAATAATGTTATACTTGTCGTGTCTATATATATATGTCCGTTTTGTAAGTTTTTTGTTCATTCTATTCAGAACTTCTGTGTTTGTAACTTTGTCTCTCCAGGAAATTCCTAACATTCTTCGGTATAGCCACATCTCGAATGCATTGATCTTAGCCTCCATGGTTTTATTAATGGTCCATCCTTCGACACCATAGAGAAATATCGACAGTACGTAGCATTTGACCATGCGCCAACGTAACTTTAAGTTAATATCTTTGTTTGTGTAAAGTTTATTCATTCTCGTGAACGCACTTCTGGCAATTTCGATTCTGGTACGTATTTCTTTTTCTGGGTCCCATTCTTCGTTAAGTGAGCTACCCAGATATTTATATAATTTAACTCTTTCTATTATATTACCGTTAATAGTCAGTGAGGTCGGTTCAGATACATTCTTACCCACAATCATGCATTTTGTCTTGGCTATATTCATTTTAAGGCCGTGTTCTTTTACTACAGAGTTGAGACGATCTAACAGCTGCTGCAGTTCTTCCATTGAGTGAGCAAGAATAACGGTGTCATCAGCATATCTGAGGCTATTAACCGCCGTTCCGTTGACTATGATACCAGTTTCCACGTTTTCAAAAGCTTCTTGAAATATAGATTCCGAATATAGGTTGAATAACAGCGGTGACAAAATACAACCCTGTCTTACACCTTTTAGGATATTGAGGTCGCTCGTGCTTGATGTTCCTACTTTTATGTTTGCTGTCTGGTTCCAGTACAAGTTCCTGATGATTCTTTGGTCCTTGCCGTCTACTTCCGTCTTATTGAGCATTTGCATTAGTTTGTTATGTTTCACTTTGTCGAATGCTTTTTCAAAGTCAATAAAGCATGCGTAGACATCTTTGTTGAATTCCAAGCTATTCTGAATCAAAACCTGCACTGCAACTAAAGCTTCTCGCGTTCCTAACCCGCGTCGGAATCCAAACTGAGTTTCTGATATATTTTTATCTATTTTGTCGTAAATTCTCATGTGTAAGATTTTCAAAAATACTTTTAGTGCATGACTCATAAGGCTTATTAGTCTATGATCTCCGCACGTTTTTGCATTCACTTTTTTGGGTAATAGGAGAAATGTGGATTTGAGCCAATCTTCTGGGAGCTGTCCTGTGTCATAAATGTTATTGTAAAGTTTAACCAAAAATTGTAAGCTTTTCTCGTCTAGCAATTTTAACATTTCCGATTATATACCATCAGGGCCAACAGCTTTTCCGTCCTTCAAAGTGTTGATTGCTCTTTCTATTTCAGCTTTTAGGATTGGAGGGCCTTCCAGAAGTTCTTGAGTGTCTATGTCATCCGTGAGGAGTTCTTCTCTTTCGTCTCCGAACAGCTGTTTGATGTACAGTTCCCATGTCTGACACTGTTTTTTTTATCTGTAATTACTTTGTTTTGGGTATTTGTAAGTTTTCCTGTAATTACTTTTCTATGAGTGTTTGTAAACTCTTTAACTTTTTTGTGCAAATTAAAACTATCTTTCCTTTTTTCTAACGCTTCTATTTTATTGCATTCTTCGTTCAAATACTTATCCCTGGATTCTCTGATCTTGGTTCGGATCTGTCTATCTATTTCAGTGTATCTGTCTTTATCTGTTTCCTTAAATTGTCTTCTTTGTTCCATAAGGTTAAGTATTTCTTTAGTAATCCATTCAAGTTTTGTCTCTCTCTTATAGTACCCCAAGCAAGATGTGGCTGTTGTCACAACTGTTTCTTTTAGTTGGTCCCATTTCTTTTCGATATTATTACTACTGTTTGTATCTACAAATGAACAAATTATTTCGTTAAGAGTTTGCTTGGTTGCTTGTCTTATGTTTGGATTTTTGAGCTTGTTTATATCAATTTTCTTATTATTATTTATTTCTTAAGAATTTTTAGTTTCAGATTTAATTTTGCGACAAGAGGATTGTGGTCCGAACCAATATCTGCGCCGGGATATGTTTTGACATTGACTATTGAGTTTCTATAGCGAGCCTGGATCATGACATAGTCTATTTGATTTCTTACGATATGGCCGGTTGTATGTTGGGGGGAGGTCCAGGTGTACAGCCTTCTAGGCGGATGTTGGTGCCAAGTGTTGGATATAATCAAGTCCTTCTCCACGCAAAATTTTACTAGTCTATCTCCCCTTTCATTCCTATCGCCTAGACCATAGTTGCCCACTATTTTCCCAGCTGCTCCTTTTCCAATTTTTGCATTCATGTCACCAAGTATTACGACAATTTCTTGATATTTAATACCGTCCATAACTTCATCTATCTCTTTGTAAAAGTTCTCGATGTCCTCATCCGAACTTTGTGCTGTTGGGACGTATACTTGTAGTATATTTAAGTTAAATGGCTTGGAATTAAACTGTAGCATCATGCATCTATCAGAGTAAGGGACAAAGTTGGTCACGTACTTCAAAAGGCTCTTCCTGATCATCATACCAACACCATGGTGGTGTTTCTTCTCGGATGCTGGTTTACCAGAATAATATATAACTACGTCGTCCTTATCAACTATGCCATTATCCGCCCACTTCACTTCACTGATACCTAATATGTCCAAATTAAGTCTCTTCATTTCTTGTATCGTGTTTTCAGTTTTACCAGGCTTGATAAGGCTTCTCACGTTCCACGTTGCTAGTTTCAGTTGATTATTCTTCTTTCTTCTTGTTAGACGCATGGCTTCTTTAATCGTAGTTTCTTCTCCGGTAATATATTTCACATCAGAGAACCCGGTATCCTCCTGACGCCGGGCGCTAGCCGGATTGCTCGACATATTAAATTCGTTAGGTTTCCTTTTCATATTGTTAATTGTTATTCCAGTCCGTGATGGTAATCTTAGGTATTGGTTATGCAGTAGGGCCCCAAGTCTTTCTGCATTGTTCCTTTTTGAGGTTATTTAGTCCTCAAGGCTGACTAGGCCTCTTCATACCGGTTTCCCGGTACGGTTTGTGGTTATACCGCCACAAGCTCGGTCGCCAGAGCCTCGTCCGTTGTCTAGCAGGGAGCACCACGGAGCGGTATACGCCACGTCCGGTTGACAATAGGGTCGGATAAGATCTTAGTTCCGTTCTCCCCTTACTCCCCTTGAGATTAAGGTTGTGTAAATATATTTTTGGCGCCTAAACCGTCATGATATCTTTGACGTCGACTGTACAATGTGGTGTGGCCTGCAAATTGCCACTAAAGCTTCATACATAGTATTAAAGTTATTGTAATCTGCTAGATAATATTGATCAGGCTGGCTAGTATGGATTATAGAACCTTATTATCTAATTAGTGGAATTGTCATCTGGCGTGTGCATAAACACTTAAATAATAGTCGAGAACTATAGCTATGACCTCATTTGAGATAAAATTTACTTCACTACTTATAAACTAAAATGTGCACTTTAGCATGGGATTTGCGATATTCAAATAACGGCGTCAAAGTTCGTAGATACCTACCGTACTCGGCTTTAAATGATTGGCATAACCTCAGTTTTATACGCATGCCGGGAAAGGTTACTAAAAACGGATTTTTGGCTAGATGGTTCAAAAATGGCATTTTCATTGAGCATTGCGTCATGCGGTGGTTAAATTGCCAGCTTGTCGGGTATGACTAGCGTCTGCACTAATAAAAAATGCTGGAACATTTTTCATTTCAAATGAACTTCATACTCGTAAAATCATTTCGAAAATAATAAGGATTGACAGATTTGAGCACATGCATTTTCTCGCTATTTTAATTTAAAATATTTTTAATAGTGTAATGTCTTAATGTGAAATTTAGGACCAATATTTAAACCTGTTTAATTTCACTACTAATAGTGATTTAAATTCAGTTACAAAAAAAAACCTTAATGCGAAGAGACACTTTTCAAAATATCATAAAAATATTTTTATATGGGAAATCACAATATTTAATGATTAAACGAACTTACCTGTAAGCGAAGTTCTATCATAATTATACGAAGTGCTTCGTCCGAAGAGATTAGTATTCTGAAGTATTTTATATATGTAGTAACACGCAAGTGACACCACTCCAACACTATAGTTTAGATTTATGTTTTTTTTTTTTTTTTTTTTTTTGTGGGTATGCTTGCACCGACTCGATCTTGGCCGTTGACGTCATTAAGTTTAGAGTAGATTGGTAGATATAACGTCATTGATGACATTCTCTGTTAGGGGGTTTTACCGTGTAACGGGAGGGAGGGTGCTACTAATCTCTTCGGACGAAGCACTTCGTATAATTATGATAGAACTTCGCTTACAGGTAAGTTCGTTTAATCATTAATTATACTCGTGCTTCGTCCTCGAGATTAGTATTCTGAAGTATTTTATATATGTAGACCTTGAGAGACTAAGGGAATGTCAGCAATGTAAAAAATTGGAGTAAGAATCATAGTCATATCGTCGACCGTAGGTTCAATTAGGGTAAGGGACAAAATACGACTTTACAGGAGAGCCCGACAAAGTTTTTTTTTCTGCTTATTCGCTCATAACTTTTATTGTATTTGACCATTCCTGGCTCCGATTTCACACGTATTCTTATATTTTGGTGTTCTTTCCGCCTAAATAGTATTTATTTACGTAGACTAAATATTAAGGAAAATTGGTGTCCGTTACTCTAATATGTTTCATTACTAACGTCGATTACACTCGTAGCAATTTTTAGTCATGTCCCTTACGCTAATTTGACTTCGATTTACAGATTCAATATCATTAAAAGAAAAATAAAGTAAGGGTATTTTAATGATTTTTTTAATTAAAGCAAAATAATGTAAGATAGTGTTATTGTAAAAATATGCTACGTGAGTTTTAGCGTAAGGATGATCCGTTTTGAAAAATAAGAAAAAAAAATAAGTTATTTTGTCTAAATGTGTATAGGAAATCCATGTCCTATTGTTTGTGTGGTTTACTTGAAATGTGTTATTCCCTAACCTGTACCTACGCTATGTTTTTTCTTGGAATGAAACATCATTATTTTCGTAATAATATTTATTTATTATCAAAAAATAAACAAAGACACATACATACATAAAGCTGATCAGAATCTCGTTTGAGTATTCAGGTTAAACGTAAGTTATTGTGTTTGATAGTTTTAGCACACAGTAATTATCTTAAAATAATCAAAACAGAAAGAAACCAAAATAATTTACTTTTTTCCTCTTTAACAGATCTTTATCAGTTTAATATAACTTACTTAAAATAATTGACAGTGTTAATACAAATGATAATCATTTTTATCATTCATAACGTAAATTATAATAAACTTTTTAACAGAAATAATGTATTTCTACGGTTTTAAGAGATCTTTATCATTGGTATTTTATTATAACTTCATCTTCAATTAACTAGTATAAATCAGAATAATATTATGTCGCATATCGATATGTAATATACTAAGTAAAAGACGGAAAATCTATCTCGCTACGACATACTGTCGCACCAATCATGTGTTCTAAGTGTGCAGGAGAATATGCCCATAGAAACCAGAGACATAAAAAAGTGACTGAAATAGTTCGATTGTGAACTAGGGTACCTATTGATATTCTAATTGTTATATGGAACCGGTACCACTTTAAGCTTAACCAAAACGTCCCACAGACTGATAATAACTATGATTAAAAAGAACAGATGAAGGCCAATCTGAACCTAAAGAAAAATTTCCTTGTTAATTTCCTTTATAGCCAATATAAATATCCAGAGTCTGCCTGCGACCACGGGTGCCCGAAACGTCAGGATATAATTAAACGTAAGTTTACGCGATTAAGACCCGTTTGTCTTTAAATTATAAATATCCAGCATAGAAAACTTAACAGTTGCTCGTCATGGATGCATTGAAACATTTAAAGACTACCCTCTTTCTATTCGTCATGGCTGTTGTCAGCGAAGCTGAAAAGCGTGTGCCAAGTTGCGATAACGCGTGCGGGCCAGACGGAGGCAAACCGGGGCAATGTTGCCAGCAAGAGGGGTACGCGGGCTTCAGCCGCTGCGATGGTCAACAGATATACTGCGAGGACACGATGCGTGGGGGTGACATGGCTTGTACGCAATGTACGCCCCCCAAAAACATGGCCATGAAAAATCCGACCATGGGTGACGTGGTCTCTGATATGATAATGTTTCCCGATCGAAGAGTTCTATATGACAAACGATATCAATAATCGTTTAAAAAAACCGACTTCAACCAATATCTCCAAGATCCCATAATCAGACCCCAACTTGATGCCAACGGGACTAGCCCGGTTTATTCTGAAGTCGGTTAAAAATTGATTTATGGAAATCGGTTGACGTGGTATCGAGTTATTCATCCAATTGTCTTGCATAATGCCAATTAAGGTGGTTCGTTTTTCATACTAATTGATTTATTCAAATATGGGTAACTGGAGCATAGTTTTACAATGAAACCACTTCCATCCACAATCATTTTGATATTTATTTGCGGCAAATTGTATTTCCGTAATAAAAATGGTCAAATAATAGCTTAAAACACTACTTTATTTTAATACAAATTTGTCAATGTGTGGGTCGGCGGCGACAGTGTCATACACCAATCGTATCTTCAGCGTGTGCGTTAAAAAGCGACGTTGCCAGTTGACCACAAATGCTGCGTTGCCGCTCTGTCAAACCGAACGCATGTCGTGCAATTTGTTATTTTATTTTGTTCCATCAAACTGCATCAAACGGAAAGCGTTGCTAATGTTGCCATATAGGTCATATATACTCCCAATAGCCAACCCGCGTACTATTTTATGATATTCCGTATTCGATCGATTTGCTTGATTTTTATATTTTGTATCAGAAGACCATTTATTATAGAAAATATATACATAATAGTTACGTTTACGCTACTATAGGTTGGACTTCTTACATTTAATGTTATTAAAATAAATGTGCGTACTAAATGATAGTCGCGTGTAACCGAACGTATAATCCATTTGGCACGGCAACGTCGGCAACACTAAATTCAAACGTCACTCTTTCTTTCAAAATCACCGGCAGTCATTTGGTTACTTTGGTTTGTATAATCCGAATTAATTGCTAACGATTGTTTGAAATATTTTATAGCGTGGCATCTACAGTGATTTACATGAGGATGAAGCCACAAACGCCAAGGAAAGGCTATAAAAAACACCGATACTCGGGCTCGGGAAAAAGTCGTAAGCGATTATACTATATTACGGAGAAATCAAAAGGTAAGTCCGGTAGAGTATCTTTCCTCCCACTATTTCAACAGATTTTTTATTACATATTTTCACTATGCTTATATTATAATAAAAACATTTGTTGTTTTCGAAACAACTGCTCCACGGATTGGAATAACCCAGGAAACTTGTCATGTAGATGAATAGCAATATATATTATAAGTATAACATATTTTTAATGTAAATACCGGAAACGTTAGTTTCCCAAGGGATGATGAGTTCCAGGCCTTCAACTTTTAAAACTATAACCTTTTTGTAGATACTCACTGAACCTGTTTTGAACCCAGGCTCCCTCCCTAACTTAGCAGTCAGGATCACCACCATCTAACTAGATAAAGCTGAACTGTATTTTTTATTCCAGTAATCATCAGACACCATTTTAACAATGAGTATTCTCATTTCAGATCCAAGGCCAACTGCAGGTGTCACAAATGACCGACGAAACTTTTATAGAAAACATGTTGCCAACACTAGTGATATTTTATAAAAACTGTATATTGACACAGATAGTACCTACTAAAACCAGAAAGAATAAATAAAAATAATATGAAATGATGTAAATAAAACACTGAATTTATGAATTGATCTGTTTTCTTTATCTATGTATTCCGCGCGTGATTAGAATGGGAAGGAATCTAATAATTAAAGTGTCTAGAAATATCAAATATATAACTATACATATATGAAAACTTGTCTGAGGTCATAGAATAGATTCCGTCCCAATCTGATTGTACACCTATTAGGTCATCCAGGTCCGGTTTTTTGTAGTATGGTCTATTCCACATTGACCATGCAAAAAATACCGGAACTGGATGCCATAACATCACCTGAAAACGTTTTTAAGTAAATAAATAAGTTATAAATATTAGATGTCATATACCAAAGAAAAACAACCAAGATCACCTATGTCCGAGGTGGGGATCGAACCCACGTACTCAGCTTTCGCGGCTGATGCCTGTACCCCTCGGCCACTCGGTCTTAGCAACCACCGGTCAAATTTCTCGGGTATATGCAATCCCTTACAAGGCTAGGCGCCTTTGACCATTCTCTGAGGGTAAGCAATACATGCCTGCACCTCCTATTTAGAATACTTTACAGTTTTCTAGAATAGCTAGAGAGAACTGGTGCTGCCATCTATTGAACATATTGCGAAAGTACAAATCAAATTATTTATTAACTAAATATTTTGATTTGTACTTTTAATTTTTCTCCAGTAGTCACACTACTTAATACTATATAAATTATAAATATTAGATGTCATATACCAAAGAAAAACAACCAAGATCACCTATGTCCGAGGTGGGGATCGAACCCACGTACTCAGCTTTCGCGGCTGATGCCTGTACCCCTCGGCCACTCGGTCTTAGCAACCACCGGTCAAATTTCTCGGGTATATGCAATCCCTTACAAGGCTAGGCGCCTTTGACCATTCTCTGAGGGTAAGCAATACATGCCTGCACCTCCTATTTAGAATACTTTACAGTTTTCTAGAATAGCTAGAGAGAACTGGTGCTGCCATCTATTGAACATATTGCGAAAGTACAAATCAAATTATTTATTAACTAAATATTTTGATTTGTACTTTTAATTTTTCTCCAGTAGTCACACTACTTAATACTATATAAATTATAAATATTAGATGTCATATACCAAAGAAAAACAACCAAGATCACCTATGTCCGAGGTGGGGATCGAACCCCACGTACTCAGCTTTCGCGGCTGATGCCTGTACCCCTCGAGAAATTTGACCGGTGGTTGCTAAGACCGAGTGGCCGAGGGGTACAGGCATCAGCCGCGAAAGCTGAGTACGTGGGTTCGATCCCCACCTCGGACATAGGTGATCTTGGTTGTTTTTCTTTGGTATATGACATCTAATATTTATAATTTATATAGTATTAAGTAGTGTGACTACTGGAGAAAAATTAAAAGTACAAATCAAAATATTTAGTTAATAAATAATTTGATTTGTACTTTCGCAATATGTTCAATAGATGGCAGCACCAGTTCTCTCTAGCTATTCTAGAAAACTGTAAAGTATTCTAAATAGGAGGTGCAGGCATGTATTGCTTACCCTCAGAGAATGGTCAAAGGCGCCTAGCCTTGTAAGGGATTGCATATACCCGAGAAATTTGACCGGTGGTTGCTAAGACCGAGTGGCCGAGGGGTACAGGCATCAGCCGCGAAAGCTGAGTACGTGGGTTCGATCCCCACCTCGGACATAGGTGATCTTGGTTGTTTTTCTTTGGTATATGACATCTAATATTTATAATTTATATAGTATTAAGTAGTGTGACTACTGGAGAAAAATTAAAAGTACAAATCAAAATATTTAGTTAATAAATAATTTGATTTGTACTTTCGCAATATGTTAAATAAATAAGGTTACCAAAATTAAACCTAGGTGGCTAGTTCAGGGGCCAATACCACAAAACTTTACAAGCATACAATTCTACAAAGTTGACAACTATTTTGTATGGGAATTTATACAATTTTGTAGAATTGTACGCTTGTGAAGATTTGTGGGATAGGCCACAGGCATTACTGGAATAATTGTGATTATAGGTAAAGTATCAATAAAAAAAAGTCTTATAAAGCAAAAAATATATATCTTAATATTACGAGATTTGAACCTTGGTCCTCATGAATATGCGTCAGACGGTCATCCAACTTAGACTAATCCAAGTTCAAAACACGTTCCGAAGAAATAAGCAATCAGTTTCGTCAACGAATAAGGGTTTGAATGTGTGTGTGAATACTTCGCAAGCGCGACAGCGTTTCGTATTTATTCAAATAAACTTATTTTGTAAATTAAACCTCATCTGAAATTTAGTTGGCCACATTAGAAATAGCAGTTTATTTTAGGCAAACACATCACTTATTAAAAATATTTCCATTATCATACATAAAATTTAAAAATACGTAGAATTCGCACCAGCTAGGCACTGTAACGCCATCTATTGGCGTAGTAGTGCCTAGCTGACCGTGACATTCCACCTTAACCCTTAACCTACAACCAGAGTTGCCACCACTGTCCAATTAAAGTCATACTTATGTAATGGTGTCAAGTCAAACAATTTAATGGCAAATATTATGGCCCCGTAGGTAAAGGGTTAAGACTTATAATTATCAGAACTGGACCAAATGAAAATGGGACCATCAGCTTTCGAATAAAAAATAACTATCAAAATCGGATACAGTCGTATTGAGAACCTCCTCCTTTTTTAAAGTCGGTAGAAAACACTATAATTCCCTTTCATAATTTACTTAATAAACGGAAGCCTTGGATAAGGAATGATGGCAAAGTAAAGAGTTGGAAGAAATTACTTCATATTTTATTATTACCTATTGGTACTGATTTTGTTTATACAATTTTTATTCATTCATTTATATTAGATTTAAATTTTTCAAAAGTCTTCGATATTAATAAGTACTTGTATTGTTTCTAATTTTTAATAAGCATGTATGGAATAAAAATGGCGTATCATTGGGAAATAAATGGTGAAATTGATTTTAGTTTGTATATTATTTTGCATACTGCACAGAACACCCCTTTAATTAGGATAATTTTTTGTTCATGCCTTGTCGCGATTCTACATAATAGATTCCATGCATCTGAACTTGATCAATTGTGTCTGCGACCAATAATAAATAATAATAAATAATTATCTTGGGACATCTTACACAAATCAACCTAGTAATAATTATATAACATGGACGTGTAACGTGTTCAATGTGCCAAGATGGGCAGGACATAGCGTTTTTCTTAACACCGCGCATATTTCGGCGCAACATCTTTGACAAATTGCTATAGAATAGGTATGGCCAATCAAAACTTTGATGGACCAATCACAACTATTTTTAAATGGCGACTTAAGTTTATATAGGTTGACATGGAAATTCAATACCGTGAATACCGTGATACATTGAAGAGGTGGTGACATTTGTCAACTAAAATTCAGGACCGTTTTTGAAAGGCAATTTAGTATGGCATGCGGCTTCCATGTTTAATTTGTTCGTAGATTTGTGTAACGATTTCTACAAAATCTTGAATCTTCCTAGCAGCAACTCTGCACAACATAGTCAAAGTCAACGCAAACTTTTTTTATTCAAATAAGCATCGCAAAAGCACTTTTGAATCTACTTCCAGTTTTAAAGCTACACTACTTCGGGTTCGAATCCCGGCGAGGGCATTATTTGTGTCTTTATTTATCACAAATATTTGTTCCTTGATCATGGCTGTCTATGTATTTAAGTATATTTAATATAATTATTAAATTATTCATTAATTCTGTCAAGTACATTTGAAGTATTTTACTCCGAGTTTAAACATAATTTACAAAAAAATAGCGTAACGCACACATCGTATAAATTACTATGCGA
>JALPQI010031259.1:0-62673 GCA_025490895.1 Thaumatotibia leucotreta
TACAGTGATTTACATGAGGATGAAGCCACAAACGCCAAGGAAAGGCTATAAAAAACACCGATACTCGGGCTCGGGAAAAAGTCGTAAGCGATTATACTATATTACGGAGAAATCAAAAGGTAAGTCCGGTAGAGTATCTTTCCTCCCACTATTTCAACAGATTTTTTATTACATATTTTCACTATGCTTATATTATAATAAAAACATTTGTTGTTTTCGAAACAACTGCTCCACGGATTGGAATAACCCAGGAAACTTGTCATGTAGATGAATAGCAATATATATTATAAGTATAACATATTTTTAATGTAAATACCGGAAACGTTAGTTTCCCAAGGGATGATGAGTTCCAGGCCTTCAACTTTTAAAACTATAACCTTTTTGTAGATACTCACTGAACCTGTTTTGAACCCAGGCTCCCTCCCTAACTTAGCAGTCAGGATCACCACCATCTAACTAGATAAAGCTGAACTGTATTTTTTATTCCAGTAATCATCAGACACCATTTTAACAATGAGTATTCTCATTTCAGATCCAAGGCCAACTGCAGGTGTCACAAATGACCGACGAAACTTTTATAGAAAACATGTTGCCAACACTAGTGATATTTTATAAAAACTGTATATTGACACAGATAGTACCTACTAAAACCAGAAAGAATAAATAAAAATAATATGAAATGATGTAAATAAAACACTGAATTTATGAATTGATCTGTTTTCTTTATCTATGTATTCCGCGCGTGATTAGAATGGGAAGGAATCTAATAATTAAAGTGTCTAGAAATATCAAATATATAACTATACATATATGAAAACTTGTCTGAGGTCATAGAATAGATTCCGTCCCAATCTGATTGTACACCTATTAGGTCATCCAGGTCCGGTTTTTTGTAGTATGGTCTATTCCACATTGACCATGCAAAAAATACCGGAACTGGATGCCATAACATCACCTGAAAACGTTTTTAAGTAAATAAATAAGTTATAAATATTAGATGTCATATACCAAAGAAAAACAACCAAGATCACCTATGTCCGAGGTGGGGATCGAACCCACGTACTCAGCTTTCGCGGCTGATGCCTGTACCCCTCGGCCACTCGGTCTTAGCAACCACCGGTCAAATTTCTCGGGTATATGCAATCCCTTACAAGGCTAGGCGCCTTTGACCATTCTCTGAGGGTAAGCAATACATGCCTGCACCTCCTATTTAGAATACTTTACAGTTTTCTAGAATAGCTAGAGAGAACTGGTGCTGCCATCTATTGAACATATTGCGAAAGTACAAATCAAATTATTTATTAACTAAATATTTTGATTTGTACTTTTAATTTTTCTCCAGTAGTCACACTACTTAATACTATATAAATTATAAATATTAGATGTCATATACCAAAGAAAAACAACCAAGATCACCTATGTCCGAGGTGGGGATCGAACCCACGTACTCAGCTTTCGCGGCTGATGCCTGTACCCCTCGGCCACTCGGTCTTAGCAACCACCGGTCAAATTTCTCGGGTATATGCAATCCCTTACAAGGCTAGGCGCCTTTGACCATTCTCTGAGGGTAAGCAATACATGCCTGCACCTCCTATTTAGAATACTTTACAGTTTTCTAGAATAGCTAGAGAGAACTGGTGCTGCCATCTATTGAACATATTGCGAAAGTACAAATCAAATTATTTATTAACTAAATATTTTGATTTGTACTTTTAATTTTTCTCCAGTAGTCACACTACTTAATACTATATAAATTATAAATATTAGATGTCATATACCAAAGAAAAACAACCAAGATCACCTATGTCCGAGGTGGGGATCGAACCCACGTACTCAGCTTTCGCGGCTGATGCCTGTACCCCTCGAGAAATTTGACCGGTGGTTGCTAAGACCGAGTGGCCGAGGGGTACAGGCATCAGCCGCGAAAGCTGAGTACGTGGGTTCGATCCCCACCTCGGACATAGGTGATCTTGGTTGTTTTTCTTTGGTATATGACATCTAATATTTATAATTTATATAGTATTAAGTAGTGTGACTACTGGAGAAAAATTAAAAGTACAAATCAAAATATTTAGTTAATAAATAATTTGATTTGTACTTTCGCAATATGTTCAATAGATGGCAGCACCAGTTCTCTCTAGCTATTCTAGAAAACTGTAAAGTATTCTAAATAGGAGGTGCAGGCATGTATTGCTTACCCTCAGAGAATGGTCAAAGGCGCCTAGCCTTGTAAGGGATTGCATATACCCGAGAAATTTGACCGGTGGTTGCTAAGACCGAGTGGCCGAGGGGTACAGGCATCAGCCGCGAAAGCTGAGTACGTGGGTTCGATCCCCACCTCGGACATAGGTGATCTTGGTTGTTTTTCTTTGGTATATGACATCTAATATTTATAATTTATATAGTATTAAGTAGTGTGACTACTGGAGAAAAATTAAAAGTACAAATCAAAATATTTAGTTAATAAATAATTTGATTTGTACTTTCGCAATATGTTAAATAAATAAGGTTACCAAAATTAAACCTAGGTGGCTAGTTCAGGGGCCAATACCACAAAACTTTACAAGCATACAATTCTACAAAGTTGACAACTATTTTGTATGGGAATTTATACAATTTTGTAGAATTGTACGCTTGTGAAGATTTGTGGGATAGGCCACAGGCATTACTGGAATAATTGTGATTATAGGTAAAGTATCAATAAAAAAAAGTCTTATAAAGCAAAAAATATATATCTTAATATTACGAGATTTGAACCTTGGTCCTCATGAATATGCGTCAGACGGTCATCCAACTTAGACTAATCCAAGTTCAAAACACGTTCCGAAGAAATAAGCAATCAGTTTCGTCAACGAATAAGGGTTTGAATGTGTGTGTGAATACTTCGCAAGCGCGACAGCGTTTCGTATTTATTCAAATAAACTTATTTTGTAAATTAAACCTCATCTGAAATTTAGTTGGCCACATTAGAAATAGCAGTTTATTTTAGGCAAACACATCACTTATTAAAAATATTTCCATTATCATACATAAAATTTAAAAATACGTAGAATTCGCACCAGCTAGGCACTGTAACGCCATCTATTGGCGTAGTAGTGCCTAGCTGACCGTGACATTCCACCTTAACCCTTAACCTACAACCAGAGTTGCCACCACTGTCCAATTAAAGTCATACTTATGTAATGGTGTCAAGTCAAACAATTTAATGGCAAATATTATGGCCCCGTAGGTAAAGGGTTAAGACTTATAATTATCAGAACTGGACCAAATGAAAATGGGACCATCAGCTTTCGAATAAAAAATAACTATCAAAATCGGATACAGTCGTATTGAGAACCTCCTCCTTTTTTAAAGTCGGTAGAAAACACTATAATTCCCTTTCATAATTTACTTAATAAACGGAAGCCTTGGATAAGGAATGATGGCAAAGTAAAGAGTTGGAAGAAATTACTTCATATTTTATTATTACCTATTGGTACTGATTTTGTTTATACAATTTTTATTCATTCATTTATATTAGATTTAAATTTTTCAAAAGTCTTCGATATTAATAAGTACTTGTATTGTTTCTAATTTTTAATAAGCATGTATGGAATAAAAATGGCGTATCATTGGGAAATAAATGGTGAAATTGATTTTAGTTTGTATATTATTTTGCATACTGCACAGAACACCCCTTTAATTAGGATAATTTTTTGTTCATGCCTTGTCGCGATTCTACATAATAGATTCCATGCATCTGAACTTGATCAATTGTGTCTGCGACCAATAATAAATAATAATAAATAATTATCTTGGGACATCTTACACAAATCAACCTAGTAATAATTATATAACATGGACGTGTAACGTGTTCAATGTGCCAAGATGGGCAGGACATAGCGTTTTTCTTAACACCGCGCATATTTCGGCGCAACATCTTTGACAAATTGCTATAGAATAGGTATGGCCAATCAAAACTTTGATGGACCAATCACAACTATTTTTAAATGGCGACTTAAGTTTATATAGGTTGACATGGAAATTCAATACCGTGAATACCGTGATACATTGAAGAGGTGGTGACATTTGTCAACTAAAATTCAGGACCGTTTTTGAAAGGCAATTTAGTATGGCATGCGGCTTCCATGTTTAATTTGTTCGTAGATTTGTGTAACGATTTCTACAAAATCTTGAATCTTCCTAGCAGCAACTCTGCACAACATAGTCAAAGTCAACGCAAACTTTTTTTATTCAAATAAGCATCGCAAAAGCACTTTTGAATCTACTTCCAGTTTTAAAGCTACACTACTTCGGGTTCGAATCCCGGCGAGGGCATTATTTGTGTCTTTATTTATCACAAATATTTGTTCCTTGATCATGGCTGTCTATGTATTTAAGTATATTTAATATAATTATTAAATTATTCATTAATTCTGTCAAGTACATTTGAAGTATTTTACTCCGAGTTTAAACATAATTTACAAAAAAATAGCGTAACGCACACATCGTATAAATTACTATGCGAGCAAATTAAAGTAAGGAACAATTATTTCAATATCCACGCAAATCATTTTAAGGTATCGGCAAAATATTTTTTTTCGATTCCAAAATTATTAGCGTAATAACAATTTTGTTATTTTCTCATCAAAAATAAACCGCGTAAGGGTCATTCCCTAAGTGCAAGGCCGGTTACCTTGTTTAAATTCGGTTGCTTACGTACATTACACTAATTTTTAGTAGCTGTGTAGAATTTTTTTCTAATTACTTTATTTTTTGGAGCTATTTTGATCCGGTACACCCTAAAAAAAAGTAGGGTAAGGAACATTTTTTTAAAGCTAGAATTTTTTCATATACACCATTCGAAAGAGCGCAAAATTCTGAACAAAACTGTATACTTAACTCATTTTCGACATTTTGTCCCTTACCCTAATTGAACCTACGGTCGACGATATGTTTATTATTCCAGATATTCATTCTAATTGTACATAAAATTATATCAAATTAGTTGTGGTTTACATTAATGATTCCTCATTATCTGCTACAGTATACATACAGCTAATCCAATGGACTATAAGAATAGGTATAGGTGCAGTTTATACAACAATCAGAATTAAATTATTATTAATTAGTATTTGAAGCGAATACTGCTCTTGCTAGGGCGCAATTATCATTATTTGACACAAATCTATTATAAAATTTTCCGAATGTGCCCGAATTTTCGCTCCAGCTTGCTGTACTCCGGATTAAATCAATAGTAACACCGCCTTTATATGCTTTTGAAGAAGCTGCGTGTCGGGTACTGTGAGCAGTAAATATTGAATCGTCTATTCCACAGTATTTCAGTGTCGATTTGATCCAACGGCTGAGTGATTGTACGGATACTGCGTTATTCGGTTTTTTGAAACTAATAAACAATCGATTATTATTATTGCGAACGTGATTAGTTTTATCTAAGTAAGCAATTAATGTTGCAGCAGGGCATACTTCTGGCTTATCTAAGAAAAATGGAAGGACTAACACTGGTTGCTTAACGCCTGGTTTAGATGTTTTGATTAGGTCAGGAATTTTAATAATCAATTGAGAATCGTGTTTCTCTATGTTTTTGATGGATATTTTGGAGAATGTTTGTACCCGGTGTGCGGTAGCTAGCGCTAATAAGGTTATACACTTTTTTGTTAGGGTTTCAAGCGATAGAGACTCATTTGGGAATTGAGTACTTAATTTATCTATAACAACAGAAGGGTCCCATGTGATGTTGTACTTCGGCATAGGTGGCCGGAGTCTATGCACACCTTTAAAAAATCGTGTAACCAAATCATTGCTAGAAATATGCGGTCCTAAAACTAGTGAAATGGCTGACCTAAGGCAGTTGAGGGTACTGTACTGGCTACCACTGTCGAAATGCTTAGTTAGGAAAGCGAGCACAGATGTGGTAGACGCATTATACAAGCTTACGTTATTGTCTACACAGAATTCGAACCATTTCTTAAGGCCAGTATCGTATTGTTTTATTGAGTTTTCGGATAATGATGCTAGCATTATGCTCGCTGACTCTGCTGGTACGTTTCGTTGCAGTAGCGCTGTCCGCACAATATGCCGGCAACCAGGGTAAGACTTGTTTGTATGTTCGGGTTGCTGGAATGAGACAAAATAGTGTTTTTGTGAGGCTTAAATGTAATGGTTTCCGAGACGAGAAGCTGTTGAAATAGTGGATACCAAGGTTGCGTTTTCCACAGCGGGACGACTATTATTCCTCGTGCTTGGTCTGAGATTACTTTCCTAAGCGTTTTCAAAATTATGGAAATGGGAGGAAAGGCATAAAAATATATGTCAGACCAGCTCAATGTGAACGCGTTGATTGCCCACGCATCAGGGTCTCGATGCCATGAGACATACTTTGCGCACTTGGTATTTACCCGACTAGCAAATAGGTCTACTTGGGGATGTCCGAATTTTGTTGTGATTTCTCTGAACGCCATGTCTGTTAACTCCCACTCTATGTCGGGGTGTATACGCCTAGATTCGGCGTCGGCCACTACATTTTCGGCTGATTTGATATAGGAGGCGAATATATAAATATGACGGGACTCGCACCATTGCCAGATATCTTTAGTGATCTTGGTAAGATGTGGGTATTGGATGCCACCCATACGATTTATGTATGCTATGGCCGTGGAGTTGTCTATACGCATTAAAATTTGACAATTGTTCAAAGTTTTTGCAAAGATTTTGAGGCCAAAGAATGCTGCTAGTAGTTCTAGGCAGTTGATGTGCAGTTTCTGCTCTTCGCGCGTCCATACACCGCTAGCTGTTTCGGTCCCACAGGCGGCACCCCACCCAGTAGTTGAGGCGTCAGTGTATATTTCAAGACTATAGTAGTCAACTCTAATTTGACGAATGTAACTCTTGACTGCCGTAAGCCACCATAGGAGATCTGGCAATAGGGAGTCAGGTATTGTCATATATTTATCATAGTCATCATCACATTTGAGGTTAAGATATTTACACCTTTCGAATTCCTTTGTATAAAGGATACCGTACTCGATGGCAGGGCATGCGGATATTAAAACTCCTACGAGTTGTGCGAATTTCCTAATCTTACACCTTTTAAGTTTCATAACTGTCGTTATTTCTTTGGCAATACGCGATCTTTTGTCGTCAGGCAGAGATATTTGAAATTTTTTTGAGTTTATAATAAGTCCTAAAAATTTGCATGTTTTAGAGGGTAATAGGCTACTTTTCTCCTCGTTGATTATAAAACCCAAACCACGTAGCAGTTTTGCCGAAGTATAAATATTTTCTCTGCATTCCCTGTATGTTTGGCCTAACAGGAATAGATCATCTAAGTAGATTGTTGACAAGAAACCACACGTTCTGAGCAATTTAATAACTGGTTTCATTATTTTCGTAAATATGTACGGAGCCACATTCAAACCGAATGGTAGTACATTAAACTCGAAAATATGTCCATCCCATAGGAATCTCAAGTATTTCCTGGACTCTTGGTGTATGTTAATTAATAGATATGCGTCCTTCAGATCTATTGTTGACATGTGACAGTTTTTAGATACTAATTTGATTGCCGTTCGGAAATCCTCGAGTTTAAAGTGGTGCGTTTCTATAAATTTATTTAAGTTTTTTAGGTTTAAGATGAACCGCATTTTCCCATTCGGTTTGGGCCTAAGAAAAATACTCGAGATAAATTGACCCTCAGACGGTGTACATTTTGAGATGGCCCCAATATTCAGAAGGCTTTGAATCGCCTCATTGTAGTGAGCTTTTTCCGCGATAGTATAATGTACCGGTCTGGGTACCTGATATTGAACAGCCGGCTTTATAAACTTTATTTTATAGCCATTAATCCACGATAGTATAGTTTTGTCGTTGGTTAACATTAACCACTGTGTTTGAAACCTAGACAACTGTCCAGCGTACTTTACCCTATCTATCGGCGCCGATGGTATCTCTGCGCAGGCTGCGATGTCTTCGACGAGTTGCCGTGCCTCGGTGGACGTGATTGTCTCGCTGAAGGACCCGGCGTCGCTGTGTAGGCAGGCTCGCGGCTCCGCTGAGGGCCCTGCTGCCTGCGTGCTGGGGCCGGCGATCTCCAGTTTAAATGATTGCTCGTCGACGTATATGGTTTGGCATTACCGGGCTTTGTGTGATTTTTAGGGTTCCGTAGCCAAAATGGCAAAAACGGAACCCTTATAGATTCGTCATGTCCGTCTGTCCGTCTGTCCGTCTGTCCGTCTGTCACAGCCAATTTACTCGGAAACTATAAATGCTACAGTAACGAAATTTGGTAAGGGTATGTGTTGTATGAATCGCTACAGGATTATGATACTAAATTGTAAAAAAAACCATTGGGGTGGGGGCCCTCCATACATGTAACTGGGGGATAAAAAAAATTTTTTAGTTGTATATAAGCGTGTGGGGTATTAATAGAAAGGTCTTTGAAAATGATATAAAGGTTCATACATTTCATTTTTATTTAAGCAAATCATTTTCGAGATATCAGCTCTCAAAGTATGATAAATGTGTCCCCCCCCTTTATTTTTTAAACTACGCGATATAAAATTCTAAAAAAAATATATGTTATGCACATTAATAAACTCTATCAACGATTTTTGGTTTGATTAAATTACCTCCTATAGTTTTTGAAGTAGGTTGATTTAACTGTATTTTTTTAATAATAAATTGATAATGGTACGGAACCCTTTGCGCGCGAGTCCGACTCGCACTTGGCCGGTTTTTTTAATTTTTAAGTCTGTCCCGGATTTTGAAACCGCTTTGGCACTCTTGAGGGTTTCAGCTAATCCCTCACCAAAGAGGTATTTGTCTATTTTGGAGTTTGTGATGTGATCCTTGAGATCTTTTTTGATGGAAAAAATTGCGAAGTTGCGTCTTGTAACTGACTCGCTATGTTGTACGTCACAGAGCAAGCGGGCCACATCCATGAGTTGTTTCAGCCGCTCGCTGTCTTTTTCGTTAGACTCCAACTCTTTGTTCATGATGCCTGCTAGTCCTGATATTGCGGATGCAAGTTGTTTTTGGCGAAGCTCTATGCCTTTATCCCGCTTGGTTAGGATGTCTGTGACGGCAGCTTTAATTTCTCAATTTTGGTACAGTTAGATGGGATCAGATATTTTTCAAGCAGTTCTTTGCGTACCTCTTTTGATAATCCCGACGTTGCGATATGTTCGAGTCTAGTTGCTAGCTCTTTACGTATCTCCTTTCCATACTCGATGCTTTCGGAAGGGTCTGCACCTAGAATTTCTAGTATGAAACTGTCAAGGGCGACGGGACTATCAGGTATTTCGGTAGTCATGGCTCCAGGTAAGTCGGCTGACACAATTGTGTGTGTTGCACCGGAATTGGGCGTAGCGATCAGCGGAACAGTAGGCGCTGCGGTAGACGCGATGGGGGGTGCGGCGCTAGGCCCGGCTATGGGTGCTGTATTAGCGACCCCGGTATGTACGTCGGCGGTGGTGGCGGTGTGCGAGGCATTGGAATCCACGATTTGCACCGAGTCATCAGGTGGGTATTCTGGGAAATCACCGTATATGTCCCCGTCTAAGGAGTTTTCTGATTCGTACGGCACTGCAATTAATAACAATGACGTATGTTAAAAACGTACTACTTATGTTTGCCGAAAATATACGGCGAGTACCCTGAAAGCCGTATTTTTGCATCGGATCAGTCCCATAAACTGTCCTGGTTTGCATTGCAAGCCTTGTGTCGGATCAGTCCCACAAACTGTCCAGAAAAGGCTGGTATCGTGAAGAATGCCACTGCAAGTCAGTCCCAAAAACTGCTCTGATTGTGGTTTGTTTACATTTGCGCTTCTTAAGAATGTGCGACTCGGTCCCAAAAACCGATCAGATTACATTGTTAATTATGCGCGCTGGTAGTTGGCAGCGGACTGGTTAGATACACCAACATAGATTGGGCTGATTGATTAAGTAACTATAGGTATCTGTTGCGCAAGGTCATAATAGGTTAAACGTGTTATGTGTATTGGCAAAAATATGAAGTACTTACTTGAGTTTGCATCCGAATGGTCCGTGTATTCGTAATAACGATCCCGATCGTCCCGAGAATCCACACTTCTTCTATCACGAACGCGATGTAAATCTCGTTGCAACTTTTTTATTTTACGACTTATTTCATCGTAATCCTTACGTTGACGTTTGCGTTTAGGCATTATGACACGTTTAACACCACAACTTACACGAAATAATTGCAGATTACTTTGATTTTAATGGGTTAATATTTTAAGATGTCGAGTGGTTGCACACTAAAACGTGAATGACGTCAACGGCCAAGATCGAGTCGGTGCAAGCATACCCACAAAAAAAAAAAAAACATAAATCTAAACTATAGTGTTGGAGTGGTGTCACTTGCGTGTTACTACATATATAAAATACTTCAGAATACTAATCTCGAGGACGAAGCACGAGTATAATAGACTTTGCGTGTAACATCGCTATGAATTAAACTAAAAAGCATGAAAGTTTCTACTCGTATGTGTAAAAACAACAAGGACTCGTATTTGGCATCGTATCTATTAATACAGTATTTTTATATTCTATGCCTTCAATTATAATTAGGACCACAATCAAACAATATTTCAAAAATGTAAGGGTTACCCTATTTTGCATTTTAGCGATGATGCGCGCAATCTAAGCGAAACACAAATATCAGTATGTTGTTTCTGTTAAGACGCCTTATATCCTAATCCGCCCTCATGTTCGCCAGTAAAACAGTAAACTCCGTTAATATGCCATTCCCGACATAATAGCTGAACTAACAAGAAGATGTGCGATAAAGACGTCGGCCCGTCAATACGCCGGGCGGCAGTAACTGGAGTTTAACCAGAAGTTAGAGCAGGACATGTCGTTAACAGCTTTACGACCTACGTTTTTTTTAGTCAATGCGGGAATCTAGGTGTTATTTTATTCACTTTTCGGACAAATAAAATTGTCAAGATGCCATTCTGCAATCGTAAGGATATTCATGAAGCTGATATTTGAATCAAATATAATTTTGGTATGTATTTATCATACCTGAATATCAGGACTGGTACTGTTAGCCCTGTAACTATAATTATGGATTTATTCGGTTTCGGTTTTTAACGTACATTTTTTAACAAAACATGCTGCTCGTTTGAGCAGCATGTTTTGTTAAAAAATGTTTAGGGTTACGGGTGCTACCTTCGTTTAGAGCTACCTCCCGAGAAACAGACAAATTATATACAGGGGGCTCGCGAGGAACCCGCAAGATTTTAATGCTGAATTCCTGAGCATATTTAGAGTATTTAATGTTATATAAAATTTCTTAGATTCGGCTTGGTTCCAGAGATAATTAAACAATGTGTTCTAATAGTACCACACCTTTTGCCTGACAATCAAAAAATACGAATTGACTTGACGAAAAAACCTGACCCTAACAAAAAAAAACATTTAAAAATAGTTATTTGTTATACAAGGATGCAAAGTTGTATTTTACCCGCAAGTATGAAATTGAAACACGAGCAAGCGAAAGGATTCTATAGTTGAACCACGAGCGAAGCGAGTGGTTCTAAAATAGAATCCTGAGCGCAGCGAGTGTTTTAACATACGAGAAGTAAAATACATTTGCACCCGTGTGTACACAAAACTTTTCCCCTCACTATAGCGAGGAAACTCAAAAAAGGTAATTATTTGTTCACATTACAATCATCATCGGGTTAGTGATAGTAATTTTCCAAATGCATCATGTATTTAATGCAAGATTTTGTCGCAGTAAACTTACCACGAAAAAGTAAACGCAGCACGATTTTAACACATTCCTGTAGTTGCACACCAACGCCAATGCATTATTAAATCATTCTCTTTCATTATTTTTACAAAATTATAACAGAACACCCTGAAAGTTGTTTAGTTTACTATTTTTATGCGTGTTCGAGTCGGTAAATAAAGATTATAACCTATAATATTCTTTGACAATGTTGACGTTGACATTTTCTGCGTTTTGTGATTGCATCTAGTCATCTTATCATCATTCACTAAAACAATTGTTACTTATGGAATTTTAGGATTTATATGTTAAAATCATCATATTATATAAAGGTTTGTATTTTACACTAAATTCTCAAACAAATTATTTAATTATCATTAATACGGAACAATTTCCATGAGCATTTTAGGTTTTGTTATTCCAAAACCAAGGTCATTACTTTGCCACACAAGTGAATAATATGCGTTTTTACACGTTCGTATTAAAGGATAAACGAGCACTTTACGAGCTAGTGAGGGGAAAATTAATTTTAACAAATTGTTGTTACCATAAAAAGTATTGGAAATGTTAAAAAGTATTCGAAAAGTCTAAAAAAAGTTGTTTTTTTTGTGGAATTTGACATTAGGTTCCATAATATTTTTTGTTTATTTTGATGTCTAGAATGCATAGTTAAAATCTTGCGGTTTCCTCGCGAGCAACCTGTATTTAGATAAGATAATGATTTATTGTAGTTGTCTATTACACTAAGCTACATATATACATGGTGAGATCGGGGTCGGATCGGGGTTATTCAAAAAGACCATCTTAACATGTTTCTCACATTTTGGATCGCGACACCAATATCACCCTGTATAGTAAAGAAAACATAAACGAAACGAAGGAAATAACTAAATGACTCAGTCTCCACGATAGACTAAAATACTTAATAATAAACATTTTCCGTCCACTCCCCTCTTCACATATTTCCGTTGCGCTGAAATTTCAAATTCCCAGCGTCCTTAACGCGAGCATGACAGAGTCAAGTGTCGCATAAAATTACAGGCGAGTATGTCAACTTGCATAAGTTCAGCGGAGGACGCTGAAATGTAGCGAGTTGTGTCGTCCGTCTTAGCTGAGTGCGCTCTTGGCGCGCCATCATTTAGTTGCCGGGACACACGGGTGGGCCGTAATGGATTTTTTATTCGTATTTGGACGTGACGAAAAGACAAAGTGTGAGAGGGAATGCGACTTGAAGTGAAGTCGTGTTTGCTTGGCAATTTGTTTTTCAATAAATGTTATTTATTTATAGTTACACAAAATTTGTAATAATGATGTACAGCTATGCTCGGTCTTTGAGTATTTTTGCAGTTTTTAGAGTGGTAGATATTCATTGGTGTGCTTGACTCTTCTGCGGATTGCTTCCAATTGAAGAAAACAGGTACTTAAGTATTAACATACTTTCATGGGAGGCGGTCACTAATTTATTTATCAAATAAAAATACATTACCATCAATGGTTTACTTTTTCACATCTAAATAAACTTGTAGTAATACTCAAATAAATAGAAGAAAAGTGAACAAAACCTTTTCGCATTCTGTCGAGGTTGTTTCCTACGAATAATGAGTAGGTACACTTTCGCGAATTAACCCTTTGATACTAATTTGCGTTGTTTTAGGTACATATTATATTAAATTGCAATATTGTCAAATATCAAAGCGTTTCCAACATATTTTACTCCAGAGTAGGTACCAGGAAACGATGCTACATATCTGAAACAACAGTGTGTATCCCGATGCCCTAGTGTAACTAATGACTAAGAAAACTACATTCTTATTTTTACGCCGCGTGTGCCGAGCGCTTTATTAGAATACCAGTATCTCTTGGTTTACAGTTCTCGGAAATAATATAACAGCATGAAATTATAAATGGTATTGTACTCATATACTACTTTATTTTTAAGTATAAGGGCTTTAAAAAAGAACTTCTAACCGAGTGGTGTTGTATACGTTCGACTTTCGAGATCGGGGGAATTGATGCTGAATCAGTCAATAATAATTTACAACACTTTTCAATGAATGAAACGTTTAGAACAAAAACCTGCATACATTCACTTAGAAATTGATTGGTTTGTGAAGTATCCCAGCCTATCTGGGCCAGCGTGGAGACTGCAGTTAAATCGATTTTATGCATGAGAAGAGACCTGTGCGACTACAGACTAAAATATAAAAAATGGCTAATTACAAAATGCATTACGTAAAGTTACATGAACTAAAAAACAATAATAAAAAAAACTAAGGTATACATTTCCAGGAAAGCCCGAGTTGTTTTTCCCTAACTTTGTTTACAAGGTCCTGACTGATTACTGAGGGAACCCATTCGTACTATGACAAAGGGTATATAATTCAGTGCTACGAATGGGACGCCCAGGGAATGAGATACGAGTAAACTAATAAGAGGAAAAAGTGGACTAAATTCACGCATGTCCCTCGCCCTCGGCATTGCCAATTCTGTCACTTCTAAATGGTGTAATATATTTCATGTCATCCTGCTGCAAAACATGTTTTTATTGTATTGGTGTTGACTTATCCGTCTTAAAACTTATATCTACTATTAATTTTGTTTCTTCCGTGTCGTAAAATTATACGTAGGTACTCTGTTTAAATTAAGAGTACAGTTTCTGATAAAAAAAAATACGGAAACCTTAATTACTACGTACACTGAAAAAAAAATTTACTAAAGTGACTTAGGTTGGCTATATTACGGGGAAACTTTGATATATGTAACAAATCCTTGCTATCAAATTTACAAACCTAAAAAGGTTGAAGTCCAGAGTCCAGTGAATACCAGAGCTCTGGTCAAATCAACAAAGAACATTGTAATTAAGAGTAAGAGTAAGAGTAAGAGTAAATTTATTTGCAGAAAAAATATTTAAAAAAATCACAATGATGTCCGGCGAACTCCATACTAGGCTGAGCCTGTATCTTGGAGCTCGCAAAGAGTACGTATACATACAGGAAAATAAATAACAAACCTTAGAAACTAAATAACATTATTATAAGGTGTATTGTGTGTGAGTGTAGTAGATAAGTGTTAGTGTAAGTGTGAGTGACAGTGTAAGTGTAAGTGCGAGTAAGAATTCCAAAAAATAAGTTTGCCACAAGTTTAAGAATAATTGTGATAAAACTGCAATAAATCTTCTGTGTCATTATATGAGAGGGTCGTAAACCATATTTTCAATTTAGATTTCACTTTTGACAAGGTACATGTTTTTAGATCTATATTTTTACAAACGGCATTGTATAAGAAAGGGTGAATGTAAAAGGGAAGTCGTTGAGCGTGTGCCGTTTGGACTACAGGAACAGGAACTCTATATATGCGTCTACTCATGATCAGATCTCTTAAAGGTGACTTGTTGATATCTAAGTGAACTCTTATAATAGCGTTGAGAATAAATATTTGTCGGACACTGAGAAATCCTGTTTCTTTATATAGAAGATAAGTAGAAAATCTAAACGGTTTTTTAAGCATTACTTTAATAACCGAACGCTGGGCGCGCTCAAGTACGAGAAGGCATGTCTTACCTGCCCCACCCCAAACAGCAATACAATATTGGATCACTGATTGGCATAGAGCAAAGTAGACAATACGCAGAACATCATTTGACGAACAGTCCCGGAGACGTTTAACCAAATATATTAGTTTTCTAACTCTCTTTGACAGACCGTATATGTGCAGCTTGAAAGACAAGTTTTCATCAACGATAAGGCCTAGGTATCTAACACTGCTGCATCTGTTTATAGTCACACACGAACATTTTGCGTCCGTTAGGCCGCAGGAATGAATTTTAAGGTGACAGGAAAGGGGAGCAGAAGAAACTGATGTTTTTGCGAAAGGAATATGACAGCTTTTACCCGTATTTAGTGTAAGAAGATTGTGATTCAACCAGTCAGACACCTTTGAAAGCCCAATTTCAGCTGATTGGTATGTTTCATCCCATGTGTTACCATTGAAGAGGATTACGGTGTCATCAGCATAACAGATAATATCTGAATTTGGAATAGTATTTTGAAAAAGGTCGTTAATGTAGGTAATAAAGAGTGTAGGACCAAGAATACTGCCTTGGGGGACGCCAAAGCAGATGGATGAATTGCAGCTAGTTGATTGTCCAATCTTAACTACCTGTTGTCTATTTGTAAGATAACTTGAAAACCAATTGTGAGCTGAACCACGTACGCCTAAGGCCTCTAATTTTCTAAGAAGAATGGGAATCGAGACCGTGTCAAAAGCCTTAGCCAGGTCTAAGAATACTCCTATACAGCATCTACCAGCATCTAGATATTTAGAAATTTTGTTAGTAAGAGAAAGGGCAGCATCTTCTGTCGATTTCCCAGATCTAAAACCATATTGATGTTCTGAAAAAAGTCTGTTTTTCTCTAAGTATTTCACAAGACGATTATTAACGATTTTTTCAAGGACTTTTGAGAATACACATAATAATGAAATGGGTCTGTAGTTAGACGGTAAGTCTTTAGGGCCAGATTTGTGAATTGGGGAAACAACTGCTAATTTCCAGCAGTCAGGGAAGCAACCATTTTTTAGACTAAGATTGCAAAGATAGACAAATGGTTCAAGAATAACGTCTTTAATTTCATTGATTAGAGAAGGCCTTATACCATCGTAACCTGGAGAGCTATGCGACTTAAGTTGCTTTATAAGTTGATCAACTTCAAAAATGTCCGTTGGATGCATGAAAAATGAAAAAGGTGCAGTATAAGATGGAGAAAACTTGTCTGCGAGTGATTGTTGTGATTGATTTAGTTTTGACAAAATCTGATCGGCTAGATTGCTACCTGTGCTAGTAAAGTGAGTATTACAGCTGTCGAGGCATTCTTGAGTAGACTTATCCGATTTTAATAAATGAATGGCGTCATTGAGATGATGTGAGGTTTGGAAAATAGTTTTAACCCTTAATTTGGCAATGTTCGTCACAATGAACATGGTCTTCGACCCACTTTTTGTATTTTTTTTTAAGACAGAATTTTCTGCTCTATACAATGGCGAGGAGGCTAGAACGCACGATTTTTTTGAAATTTGCCAAATTAAGGGTTAATTGTTTGCCAAAGCTTTTTCGGTTGGTCTTTATTTTTATGCATTTGTTTGGTATGGTACTCAGTTTTTAAGTTATGTAGCAAATTATTACAGAAATTTCTGTAACGAGTATATATTTTATGTATAATAGGATCATTCGGTGAACTTTTTAAGTCTCTATGAAGTTTATCTCTGTGTTTTATGCATTTAATAATACCAGGCGTAATCCAAGGTTTGATGTAGAATTTAGAGCGACTTAATCTGATCTCTCTTGTATTTTTACTAATTGCAGTACTTAAAATAGCATTAAAGTTGTTAGCAGCAATATTAACATCGTTACTATTGAATATCGTACTCCAATCAGCATTTTTCAAATCTCGGGAGACTTCCTTGTAGTCTGTTTTATGTATCAAGCGGCTTCTCGTTTGAGTGTTATGGCTTGGAGAAGAAAGACCAGCCATGACAAGATCATGATCCGTTACAGAACATTTACAAATGAGACCGATTGATTTTACATTTGTTTTAATAAAAATATGATCCAAACAAGCGTTTCCCCTGGTGGGCTTGGTAATCGCAGGTAGGAGACCATGTGCCGACATAAGATTCAAATATTCCGACTGATGATTTAGGTGATAAAGTCCGTTATCAGTGATATCAATATTAAAGTCACCAGCAATAATGATTTGGTTGGACTTGGCATTACACAGAAAAAGGTCTAAAGAATTTAAAAATGAAGTAATGTTCGAGAAAGAAGGCGAACGGTAAATCCCTAAAACTAATGTTTGACCATCAATACATAATGCTAAACAGTTTGCATCTTCAATGGACGGTTCACTACAAGTTACAGAGAATCTTTCTTTAACATATGCTACGACTCCACTACTTTTATTTAATACTTTTGAAGTGTGAAATACTTGATAGTTAGGAAGTAAATCAATGATTGACAACTCATTCAGCCAGCATTCCGTGAGAATAATTATATCAAACTCAATGTTTAGTATTTTTAATGATACAGAAAAGGAGTCGAAGTTGTGTTGGAGGCTACGAATATTTAAAGTGGCTACTTTAAGATTATAGTCGGGAGTTAGATACTGTTGACAATTTTCAAGGGCATCAAGGGCGATACATTTAATAGCGAGTTCGTTATCTAAATCATTGAATAATTCAAGTAACGCCATCAATATAGATTAAGAAACATAATACTAGAATACACCAAACAGTCAACTCCCAAAGATATTTTACAGGAAATCGTCTCGCAGATTGTATGTGTGAAGTATGTTTGTGTAGTGTATTAGTAATTGTAAAGTAAAAAATTAATAACATAATTGCAAATAAATTGAATAGTAGCTTAGGATACAGGTAATATAAGATACGCAATGTTAGACAATAATTAAAATTGGAAATGTAAGAGTTAGATATTTTCAGAGCAGAAGACATCTGGTGATTTGTCAGGACCGGGAACTGGATCAAAATACCGGTTAAGGTCAGCAAAGCAACGAATACTAAATGCAGGAGTACCTTCTTGTTTTCTGACAAAAATGTGGCCATTCCTAGTCCAGCAAAATCTGTATCCTGAGGTCCTCGATCTAGCCCGAGCGTCACGAAATAACAGCCTATTTGATTTTGTTAGTCTCTCATTAATAAATATCCTGTGGGGAGGGCCAGGGAATTCTAAGTCAGTAGAAGTTAAGTTGCGTCTTGATTTTGCGGCTTGTAAGAGAGAGTTTCGTTTTGCATGACGTACAAGGCGAATAACCAAGGGCCGTGACTTAGTGCTCACCGAGTTGTCTGAAACGTCAGTCTTAAGGCGGATGCCTACTCTCGTCACAGAATCTAATTCTTCTTCCTTGAGATTTAGGCCTAATTTAGCTGCAACACATAATGCAATGTGAACAGGATTTTCATTGGGAGATTCATTGATACCAATTACCTCAACCTCATTTTGTGTCATTTTCTGTTCCTGATTATTGATATAAACCTGAAGTTCGTTAAGTTTTTGTTTGAGGAAGTGGTTTTCTAATTCCTTTTCATCTAGAAGTTTCACTTTAGTTTCAACCGTTTCAAGCCTTGTTTCAAACTGTGTTATTCGATTGGTGCAATTTGTAATACAGTCAGAGAGTTTATTAAGTTTTATATTGATGTCATTACGCAGAAGCTTGATCTCAGTAGTGAGCATTGTTATTGGATCAATTTCAGTACTTACAGGTGCGGGTTGGTTGGTAGGGATTATATTTTTATCACATGATTGAAGAAAGCTACCATCTGAAATATCACCTGAAAGAGATGAGCGAGTAAACCAAACAACTGGTGAAATCAACAAAAAACTGGTGAAACCAACCAAATTAATTTAGTAGAATTCCGACATAAAAAGTTTGGTAAAAAAAATTGCGTTAGGACCCAATCAACCTTTATTTCCGGTTAGAATTACGCAAGATCTGATAAATCCCACTAAGCATTTTTTTCAGTGTAGAGTCGAGACAAAGCTACCTATATACAATACTACAATTGATCGGTAACCAAAGTCTATCAAGCGTGGGGCTGGGGTCAGATAACTATCTTCGACTGTGCCTACTCTTAAATGAATCTCTACTAGGGATGCTTTTACAAGTAATAGGTGTCCCACACAAAGTTTTTACGATAGAAAAAAGTACCATATTCCGGCACTTAGTCAATATAAGTACAGGTATCTCACTATTCACCTTCATATTCTCTTACAAAAGAGTCAGAACAAATTATTTCCCAGTGTTCTTTGCAAAGAGCCAACTGTCACTGTCACAGTATTCACAGTAACAAGTTTGAAATATTCTATTACTCTTTGTAATGTTTCAATAGTCTCGTCGACTTAGTCGCGAAAACTTTGAATTGAAATAGTGTGTTGTAAGTTTATATTGTTGTTCTTTGTAAGTTACTACTGCTGTCAAATTTTTAACTCGGAAAAGAGACGGCAAGTTTCCGCGTTATTGATATAAGCAGAACTTCTTAGTCTATTTAGTTTTAAACTGAAAGTTCTTTCAACGTTTTTCCTCTTGGAACTATACTTATTTGCAACCACAATGCAACAAGTGGTACCTTTTTTGTTGAGTGCAAGTTGTTTAAATTTTTTATTTTAATTTGTTTGTTGCGGCTGTAAGAATTTAAGTTTAAGTTATGTAGGTATATATTTTCGTGCAATATTAAGTGCAAGCTTAAAAAATTTGACGTCTTCTCTCGAACGGGAATGTCTAGTTATTCTTGTGTACATTGCGCAGTGAACATTGTAGAACAATTCTCGATTCGTAAACATGTTATCTTCAATGTAAGCCAAGCAGGAAATAAAACTTAGAGAGCCGTACTTTTGTACCTATCCATAAGCAATGACCATAAACCCGATCAAGGCGTGTTAGCGCTAGATAGAATTCCGAAGCGGGTGTTAAACAGAGCACTGACATGAATAAAAATCCGGATAAGACTTAGGAGACACAGGTTTACTGAATGTCTATAAATTTTGTTTAAAAGTTCTAAATAAAGTTAGTATAGTCGTGAAATGCTCAGTTAAAAGTTAAAGTTTGGAAAGATAAGTAGTACCTTATTTTTTTCATCCTAAAAATATATAACGTCGTTACATGTTTATGTTAATGCTTTATATTAAAGTCTACATGTTATTATAATTATCAATTACATCGCCCATTCATCATAGTTACTCACATTGTCAAAAATAATACCTACTACCTAGCTTATTATTATTTAGCCTTTTTTGCCCTCCGGCCGGCAAACAGCACTTTCCCTAGTGCTGCGCTAAACTAAGTTGCCACCTGCCGGCTCCGTTGAGCAGAAAAATAATATAAAATCTGAGTCAATAGAAAAAGAAAAAAAGGTAAACAAATATGGCGGACCGGCAATCGCATTTGTTGTCTATGAAAATAGTGATGGGACCTATGGGAATAGTATTAACTTTAATCGAGCAAATATAACATATCCTTCGCGAAATAATTACGAACTCAATATAAATAAGTATTAGGTAATAGTGTGGGAACAATTTTTTATGACAAAAAGCCATTAATCCTACTAACAATTTTTAATCGGAGTGACTGTCACTATCACTACTCTCCTCCGAAGTGTCATCATCAGTGACTGTGATGATGAAAGCTTTTGTTACGGCCGCATTGTCAATAACAGTGTCGGAAATTCCGTCAATCACATTTCTCACTATTTTTTACAACTTTGCTAACAACATCTATCGACAGCGACACTTCCATAATCACTGCCGTTGTTTTATACAACTCCATTTTGTATGGGTAAGTAGGTGAGGTTCTTTCTAAATGTCTGTAGACATTTAAAAGAATCCTTTTCATATCTTCCGTTCGTTGTTTTTTACAATCTTAGCTATTTTTGGCGGCTTTAATCCCTATGGTCCAGATTCACTCATTGTAATCTAAAATAAAGTTAGATAAAGAGACAGACATTTACTTTTCACTTATCTACACTTTTGAGTTTAATTTAAAAGAAGTTACCTTTATAACAAACCTTTTGAAGACGAAATGAGGCCCGTAAATACCTAAGTCAAGTTGCGTTATTCTGTAGCAAAAGTGTAACGAAATCACAATGTTACATATTTTCTGGTAGAATTTAGAATTTTTACACAAATCTATGAACTAAATAACAAAAATTATAGACTCAGCTGCGCGAACTTTATATAAGCGCCGTCTAGCGTCCCTCCTGAGAACTTTCGCATATCTTCGTTAGCTTATTTTATATGCAAGATGAGTAAATGCGCGGATTGCAAAAAGTTTATGGTTGCTCGGGATGCTGCTACCTGTGCGCAATGTCGTCGGATGTTCCACGGTGGCTGTCAGCTTTTACCCGAAGGGGTAGTAGTCCCTAAGGACTGGGTGTGCGCTGAGTGCAGGGCGAAGCAGAAAAAGACGGACAACAGTAACACCCCCGTGAGGAATGCTCTTAGCCTGCAGGCTGTGTCAGGTGTATCAGGTCCTTCTGCAGCGGCTCTTGACAGCAACCAAGCCTCCGAGGTGACGGCATTGCGACAGGAACTCCAAACATACATGCGGGAGCAGCGGGAGTTCCGTGAAGAGGTCCGGGCGTCGATGAAAAGCTTGAATGCGCGTATGGATGGGGTCGAGCTGAGGCTGGATGCGGTGGAGAAGACTTCGGCAGAGCTGGAGAGGAGAGCGGCCGAGCTGGAGGCGGCCCCCGGAGGCGGAGAGGTATCGGAGTTGCAGAAGACGGTTGCACGCCTGCAGCTCGAGCTGAATGATCGGGATCAAGACGCGTTGCTTACCGATCTCGACATAGGCCACGTTCCAGAGGTGAAGGGTGAGAACGTTACTCACACTGTCGCCCTTCTCGCCGCCAAGTTAGGAGTCACGCTGGACCAGCGTGACGTCGTGTTCGCCGAGTGAGTAGGTGCTGTTGAGCGGTCGAGCGCGGCCTCCGGTGAGGATGGTGCTGTAGGCCGCCCGCGCCGTGTCGTTGTCAGGCTGGCGTGGCGGCAGCTGCGGGACGACCTGCTCCAGGCCGCCCGGGTGCGGCGGAACTTCACCTTTGCCGACGACAGCCTGCCGGGACCGCCACGCCGTGTCTTCGTCAACGAGCGCCTTACACGCGTGAACCGGCATCTATTTCACAAAGTTCGCGAATTATGTCGGCAGCAGCAGTGGAGGTTCTCGTGGACACGGCGGGGCAGAGTTTTCGCCCGTAAGGCCGATGGAGCGCCTGCCTTTTCCATCCGATCTGAGGAGGACATTCTTCGTGTTTTTGGGGCGGGTCCCGTTTAGGATATACACTGTGCCTTGTCTTCATAGTTTATTGTTATCAGTTCTGAGATATGTATATATATTTAATTTTGTTGAATTTTGTAGTCCACTTTGTTCTCATATATTTTTCCTGGGTGCCATATTCTATCCATTTTATTTGTCAACTGTATTTCCCAAGAGCATTTATATTCTTCATTTTTATTGGTACAAAATCTCATATATAAATATAAAACACTCAAAATAGGTTTATATAATGCAGGTTCTCTTAGCACTAACCATGACAACTTCATAGCGGCAGCTACTCGGCAGGATGTTGATGTATTGGCGATCAATGAAACTTGGTTAAGAGCGGGGGAGGAGGGTCGAGCGCCGGTACTGCCTGGATACCGTTTCCGCCATATCCCTAGACCGGAGGGTGCGCGTACACGTGGTGGAGGTGTAGGTTTTTTTTATTAAGCGCAATCTTAGTGCTCGCACCTGGCGTCATCCCATTGATCCGGTGCATAGGTTAGTTGAACAGATGTGGATCACATTGACTCTCAATGGAAAGAAGTTTGTTATTGGCACGGCATACCGACCACCTTGGATGGATGTACCACTGTTTTTGGACGCTGTAACTGACTCTATTAGTTCTATTCCCAACTACGATAACTTGGTTCTTCTAGGTGATTTTAATTTAAATTTATTAAGTAATAGGGATACTAATAATATTTCTAAATTCAATCAGTTTTTAAACAGTTTTGGACTATCACAGCTTGTTTCCCAGCCCACACATTTTACTGATACCAGTCAGACGCTGATCGACGTTGTCTGTGCAAACATGCAGACGAAAAGCATGTCCATACAACATGTAGGTTCTGTGTATGGGCATTGCCTAATTATATGTGATTTCAATGTAAAGTGTGATAAACCTAAGCCATATCACATTACATATAGGCGGTTTAAAAATATTTGTGTAGAAGACCTTGATGTGGATTTGCAGAGCGTGAGATGGGACTTGATAAAAAATATTGTAAATGTAAATGATATGGTGAAGGTGTTCAACCAAACATTACTTCACATATTTGATATCCATGCACCTATAGTAACAACCTTTATCAAGCTACAATCCTACCCCTGGATTACTGACACTGTCAAGCACATGATGCGGCTACGAGACAGAGCAGCAGCAGCATTTCAAAAGAACAGATGTGAAGTTAAAATGAAATATTATAAAGACTTAAAGTCCATAGTTAACAAAGCATTGTATTTTGAAAAAGTTGCTTATTTCAAACATAACATAAATAATAAAATAAATGAGCCTAAAAATTTATGGAAAAACTTAAAATCTACTTTGCTGCCTAAAAAGAATTCTGAATTACCTTTGTCCTTGAATAATCCCATGATAATAAATAAGCATTTTCTTGATCTGCCAGGGACCTCAGGTGTAACTATTTCAAAATTAACTTATTTAGAATTTCATAGGCATAGTGACTCTGTTTTTCACCTGGGTACAGTTAATTCAGATCAAGTTCTTAAAATAATTAAATCACTAAAATCAAATGCTGAGGGTTGCGATGGGATAAACTTAACAATGCTTATGTTAACGATCCCTCACACTATTGAGACTATTACCAGTATAATTAACACATCTATCCTTACATCTACTTTTCCTGATGCCTGGAAGTTAGCTATTGTAACTCCCATACCCAAAAATTCTAACCCAGCCCATTACAAAGATCTTAGACCTATCAGCATTCTACCATGTATATCCAAGGTAATGGAAAAAGCTGTCTGTGAGCAATTAACCCACTACTTGGAAGATAATAATATTCTGCCAGATGTTCAGTCTGGTTTTCGTAAAGGGCGGAGTACAATGACTGCGCTGCTTGATGTCACTGACAACATCTTGCATGCTCAAGACAGCGGTATGTGCACCATCCTAGTGCTCCTAGACTTCTCTAGAGCTTTTGATTGTCTAAATATAAATTTGCTAATTTCTAAACTGTGTTATTATGGATTTGAATGGATGGAAATGGATTAAGATTTCTTTGTACTTAATTATTAATAAATATCAGATATTTTAACTAAAAATATATGTGAACACAAGGTTTAAGGTTCTAAGTTGTGTATAGTATCAAGATTGTGTTTGGAAAGTATGTGGTTACGAAGTAATTCAGGTTTGCAGGTTTGTTTACCTTTTTTTCTTTTTCTATTGACTCAGATATTACACATCTCGGCCGTTAAATGGGAAAGCCTCGAATCATGTGTTTGTCGGCCTCGGCTTCGCCTCGGCCTAGAATTACATGTGATCTGCTATTGTATATGTACCTATATTTGATAATAATCTTTTTAACGCCTGTATAAAATAAAAAATAATTCTCTTGTTTATTGAATTTGAGAAAAAAGTTTTAAAATGTTCATCATCATCAGTAAATTACCACTATTGGTTCTTATTTATTCTAATTTTACTACTAAATTTATATTCTTTGTAAAACACAACGATGCCGTGGTACCAATGATGTCGCCAAAGTGCCGAAACGTTCACATTCTAAACCTACGCGCTCATGCGCTGTCAGCGATTTTAATGCTCCTATCAGCATTTCATCCATAACCAATAACTTCTATAAGTATTATTCGAGCCGACGGCAATAAATATTAAAGCTCACGAGAAGCCTTATCTCCCGAGACGCAACCCGTGAAAACGGATAAATGTTGAATCCCTTAAAGCCTATGAAACTTTTCGGCAAACCTGCAGAGCGAAGCAAACAGTTCTGACATAGTGATAGACTATATTTTACTATTTTATTACAAGAACAATTTAATTAGTAATTCAAAGCTAACCCCGATGGAAATTGCAATTTCTCTTTAAATACATAGAAACGGGAACGGAGCATTTTATTAAACGAGTTTCAACAATCTATGGCCAAGTAATACTTTGAAAATAAAAATAAATCCTTTTGACTTGAAGGTAAATAATTAATGTGTCAAAGAATAGTTCTTTAAAAACAATTAAGACAAACGGTTGCTGATATACAGTGTGTTAACATGATGCAGGCTTTTATTTGAACCGAGGATTGAGATGCAGATTCTTAGCCAAACCATGTGCATTATTTGTTTAAAAATCCTAATTTTAAAAGTAATTATCTTTCTAAGAAAACTTAATTGAGAAGCAATGTACTTCAAAATAAATCGTTAATTGGCATAATTGGGTTAATTGACACTACTCGCAACGTTTGACAACCAAGCAGTACACGCTTTACATTGATCGTTCGAACGAAATAAAAATAATTGTACAGTTAATTTAAATATTTGTCAACTCTTAATACTTGAAAACGATTGCCAGTAATGCGTATTATTACCCATTTTCGTAAAAGCCTGGGTCATGGTAACACACTGTATAGCTGTTTATTTTATTATTTTGTTACCATTCTTTTATTTGTATGATTATCAATATTATTTTATTAAAAAATAAGATAAATAGTTGAATAGCTGTTTAATTTCTTACTTTGTTGCTGTTCTCTTTGTATAATTATATTATTTTTTGTATATTATTTCGCATAATTAAGAAAATCCATAATCTACAAAACCTTTAGTGCAAATAAGCTATCAATAACTTAATTTTTTTATCATTAATTTTAATTTTAATTATTAACAATGTAGGAAAACGATAGCAGACGCCTTTAGCGCTCATAATTTCAGTACATACTTTTTGAATAAAATATTCTGCGACAATACCTACATGCCAAGGTAAGCCTTGTGGAAAACCGAAAGGATTTAAATTTATTTTGATATAATGATTGTTATTTTATTCAACTTATTTAAATAACCTCGCATTTACCCCTCTGGCGTTTTCGCTGGACGTTTTGCTATCGCTCGTCGTGAACGTCACCTTATAGTTCCATCTCGTCAGAATTGGTAACTACTTAGCTAGAAGACTGGAAATCATATTTCCTATTCAGAATCCTTTCAGTGGACATGTTTTTAATTCCAATACTAAAATCGTTTTTTTTATTTTTATTTAAGTTATCAGCGTAAGCAAAACAAACCCAATAAAAGTAAAAGTTTAATTCGAAAATATTAAGCGTAAAATACAGAGGTACTATTTCGTCGTTAGTTGGTTACCTAATTAAGAATGACGTTGGATAAAAGCTTTTTAAAGTGCAATGGTAATCAAAAGCAATTCAATCTGTTATAAAATACATACAATGGACCTATTGTACTGTGTAAGAAAAACGTCATTCTCGATAAACAAATTAGTGAATTATATGTACTATAACTAGTATAAAGCATCTAGCAAATTACAGTTTAGTAAGTAAGTAAGTAATATATACTCTTTATTGATCACCAGAAAATAAACAAATAAAACTACAGACAAAAGAAAAAAAAAACTAATACAGTGGTAGACAACAGGCAGTCAATCAGTAGCGATAACGCTAACAAGCGATCTCTTCCAGACAACCTCATATCTCATTTTTTTCAAATGTTTATACCGATTCGGATAAAATAAGATGTAATGTTAATGGTAATAATTTTAGTTTTTTTATAGCTGAAATATTAATGTGTATTATGATTATAAAATGTTTTTCCACTGTGAAATGTAAGTAACTGAACTAAAGTTTAAGCTCAGTTGGCACGATTGGGACACTAAAAGTCATCGGTTTTGCATTTTAAGCCGGGCGTTAGGATTGGTGCCAGATAGACCGACTCGTCCTACGTCATTTATCATGACATTTAACCTTGATAGGTTTATAGGTTTCATTTGAAATAAGGGCATTTATAGAGATTAGGGAAAATTAATAGTTAACGAGTACTAACGGCAAGTCGTCTCGATGCCTGCTCTACATTTCTTAAGATAATAATAAATTATGCATTTGATGTTTGCGTTAAAGTAATTTTAGTTTTAGTTATGTACGTGACATTAATTATACCAATTTGCCAAAGATTTCTTGATCAAGAGTTTCCGATGTCAAACTGTTGCTCAATGTATTCAAACAAATAAGTGGGAAATATTATTTAATTTAAGGCAACGCTTAAATTATGAAACTTTAATTTTAAAGGTACTTTACTCTATTTTAAAAGAAGTTAGTCTATAATAACATTATGATGATTTTTACTACAGAAAAACATTAACCAGTAAGGGTCAAGAAAGCCGAAGGCGCGCGACATAAACTTGCGGTAAATGTACCGATAATCCCTAGTCGATATATTTTTAGGATGAAACACTCAACCACTCAAAAATCAAGTTCTATTTTCATAATCAACATTCGTCCATTATTAAAAATATGGCGGTCCTATCCCATCGACACGCTCTGAAAAAATATTCGCTACACTTTTTTACACCTCGTCGATAGGGTTCAATGGTTTCCCGGGGGCGAGCAAATAGCGAGACGCCCGCATTCAGCCAAGAAAAATAAAACAAAATAAAGTCGCTTCCTCGACCAAGTCGAGTTGACAAATACGAGTATAACGTTGTTTGGTTTTTAATTGTATATCAAGAGGTTTGTGTTTGCATTTTGACTTAATCTTTTACTTTGACTTTCGTGCGTCGATACGCTTAGTGACTGCGACCATATATGTATAACATAGACGTCTAACGCCAGCTCAAAAATGCCCCCAAAAGCAATTGTTCAATTGTGCCAAGATGGGCAGGACATGGCGCTTTTCTTAATACCGCGCATATTTCGGCGCAGCATCGTTGACAAATGTTTATAGAATATAGCCAATCAAAACTTTAATGGACCAATCACAACTATTTTTAAATGGCGGTTTAAGTTTTTATAGGTTGATATTGACATTCATTACCGTGATGCATTGAAGAGGGGGTGACACTTGTCAACTAAAATTCAGGACCGTTTTTGAAAGGCAATTGAATATGGCATGCGGGAACCATATTTTATTTGTTCGTAGCTTAGTGAATAGGAGAAGCCTACGTCAAGCTATGGACTGAAAGAGGTTGATGGCGACATGACAACAACGAAATAATAATCCATAGCCCTAAAAAGTGACGCGTTTTTAATGTTGGGTAAATAAGATTATCATTTTTATTGGAAAGGGTAAACTTTGTTGTTCTAAGTATTACGAGTATAGGACGATGAGTCTTACGACGTTATAATTAAAACATCTCCGATAAACATTGGGTATAACATCGTTATACTGAGACACTAAAATCAACATCATATCAGCAAAGACGTCCATTGCTGAACACCCCCAAAGATTGCCACAATGACCGGTCTTGCGCCACTCGCATCCCGCGGAATCCTGCGACCTTCACCATGTCAGCAGTCCACCTTGTGGAAGGCTTACCGACGCTGCGCCTTCCGGTACATGGCTTCCACCCGAGAACCTTTCGGCCCCAACGGCCATCGGTTCTACGTGCAATATGCTACACCCGACCACAAAAATGAAAATCAAATTATTTCTATTGCAAAATCGAGAATCAATGGAAAACCGACACTGAAACTAATCGAAATACACTCCAGCTTCTCCAAAGGGATGGAGTTACGACAATTTTGATTGCATGTACTACGTGGTTTCAATTTGGAACAAAATTCACTAGCACTGCACGTAGCGACCTAGAAACGAAAACACAGATCACTTACCAACTTGTATTGGTAATAATGAAATAAATATTTGGCGCTTTAGACAAATCCATCTATCACAACACTAAGGAAATGTTTTACGGGCTGATTTTTCAATCCTCAGTTAAAAGTATCCGTCAGTTAAAAGTATTACCATCCTTATCGCTGGTCATCAGTCAAAAAAGGATAGAGCTAACATTTATTTGACAGTTACTGTTATCTGGGGATTGAAAAATCAGTACTATGTTACGTATTAGTTGGTATCGTAATACATAATAAATAGATACATTTATATGTCAACACGAAGAAAGAGCTGAAGAAGAATAGTTGAATTCCAGAAAAAAAATTACGCTTACCGGATTCCGAACCCAGAACATCCAGTTTTATAACGATTTACTTACGGTTCAAAAGTTAGAGGATTGAGATTGAATGATCAGATAGACTAACGGATAGCCAGACATGGTGACACGTTATAGAATAAAATAAAAATAAATATGCCACAACGACGCATTTGATACTTAACGTGATTGTGAAATCATGAAGTCCCATCACAATATTCACATCATTATACAGCTTCTGCTACTGTAACAGTTTAATCTAGGTACAGGCATGGACTAGAAACTGGGACCGCCAATCATCAATATTATGTACCTACATAATCTAACATGTATATCCACTGATTTTCAGCTTATGCAGGGTAGTTTAAAATTGTACTCTTCATTAGCGTATTGATAAGCTATTTGTGTGCACCCATTAGTTTGCGGTATTCGTTATATTCAGATAGTATTACCATTACTGTGAGTCATTATTGTGAGTCTAGCGTGATTGCTATGAAATTTAAAACCATATACATTGCACATGTTTTAAAGACAAACGGGTCTTAATCGCGTAAACTTACGTTTAATTATATCCTGACGTTTCTAGTTTAGTAGTCTGCCTGCGACCACGGGTGTAACGTCATGCCCGAAACGTCAAGATATAATTAAACGTAAGTTTACGCGATTAAGACCCGTTTGTCTTTAAAATATGAGTGATAATCAGAGATCGGATTTTTGTGCGTTCTAAATGTCATCAAAATGACGTAAATCGCTAAGAATGTCGCAAATCCATCCGATCTCTGGTGATAATCGTGAAAGTTTAAATCAATACATATATACACATTGCCTCTCTCTCGCACCAATAAAATAGTATCAATGTTATGACATAATTATCTGTTCCTTTTTATGCAGGAAAATGAATGCTTTACTCATAACTACCTGGGTGCAATGACGGACCAGTAACCGTACCATGAGTTGGAAAGTAAAGGATACGTTAGGTTTTACTCGATACGTAATGCTCACATTGACGCGATGGCCTGCTTTACGTATCGAGTAAAACTTAACGTAGCCGATACTTGAAACCTCATGGTACAGCTACTCCGACTAAAGCCTCTGGTCTGCGGCCAAGACGCTTTATAGTGAAGTAACAGGCACGCCTGAGCATACTTCATGCCAATCGTCAGTAGAGTAAAAAAAAATGTAAGCAAATACTTATGGCCGACTTTCCATGGCATCTGACGTTTTTGACACATATCGTGAAACACGTTCGCAGATATATTTTTAATAATAAATTAAATATCAATAATTTTAATATTTTCTTCGGTTACCGCGAGGATTAACATGAAATAAAACTATGAGAACGGATAAACTCGCGTATATTAACTAATTTTAACTTCATTCCGACGTTTCAAACACTTTACAGGGTTCGTGGTCTGCGGTGGTCATCCGGCCATCTCAATAATTTTAACTAAAAAATGTATGTGAACTCAAGGTTTAAGGTTTAAAGTCCGTAATAAAACCAAGATTATCTTATAAAAGTGTGTGATTATGGAATAATTATGCAAGTTTTTAGGTTTGTTTACAGTTTTTTAGATTCTACTGACTATAGGTATTATTTAGTAGGCACCTGTGTAGCTACGGTGTGTCTCGGATGTTTTACCGTGGTTAGAAACTGTTACTGTCACCTATAAATTAATGGTAAGGGTTCAAAATGTGGCTGGTAATGTCAATGAGGTGGTTAGTGGCAATGCTTGATATTGCACGTAAAAATGAATTTAATGCAGGTATTCCGGTATTGGTCGGTCGCACATTGAATACGAATATTGTTTTATAAATGTAAGAATATTTTGTACGGATAGCGTGCGCACACTGGTCTGACACCAGCAAATATGCTGTAGCTTCTCGACAACATTGGTATGTTATGATCGATGTAGGTACCTAAGATTTATTTAAAATTTTGACATCGTCTATTTATTTAAATTTTCAGGATTATCATTATGACTCATATTTTGTGACAAACGGGACTTGATCGCGTAAAGTTACGTTAAAAAATGTACTGACATTTTGGGAGGACGTTACACTCATTTATATCGCCTACATTACCTACCTACTATTTTTGTCATTAATGATAATCTATTTTTTAGTACAGGTGGTGCTTTTGATGCACTAGTGCGAGAAGTGATTCATTTCATCTCAAGTCGAAACTTCGGAAGGCCGTCTGTACTTAAACACGTCGTACGATATTTTCGCACTCCCATTTTCATTTATCATTTTTATAACAGAAATCCTGGCGCTGTTTGTTGTATGAAAATCCTTGATTACCCTAGGGCGTAAAGACGAATCTACGGCGCGCATTGGCGCACTTACCGAACACGTGTGATGAAAATTTCATTGCGTACATACATATACCTACAATGTTCATTTACCTATCTCACATCACAACAGAACACAACGAACATTAAACTGGGTTAAAGTTGTATTATTCCTTCACGTTAAGTTAAAGATTCGAGCTATTTTTGGTTACATTGTATTCATTGCTACTATTTACAAGCGATATTCACAAGTAAGTTGGTTAACATTGAGCTCGTATTTCCGTGCACTGGCTTTAATAGTTAGCTAGGCTTCAAATACAGGGAACATTCTCGAAGCTCGTCGTCATTATTTAAGCGCAGCAAGCATTAGTTACGGTGCACAGTGGGCATAGAAATGTTTATCGGACAAAGAGCATACCTAAAACTATTGTACATGTCATCGAAATACCGAACCGTTAGCTTTATAGGTACTGTAGATCAAACGTTACGATTAGGCTAGGTAAATTACTTAAGTATGGACATAACTTTCAATTTTACCACAGAGATAATAAACTATATTATCAATTTGCTTGGTTACAAATATGATACAAGGTAATAGTTTGTTATTTTCAGCATGTGTATTGCGTAATTTAAGGCATTGTGGTATATCTTTGTATATTATACTTTGTCGCAATAAATATTTTTTTATTCTTTTTTTTTTTTATTTTGATCCTTAAAAAAATGTGTTATGTTTATTTTGTTTAGGCTTTAATTGTTATCTAATTTCTTAAATAAGAAATATATAATATTGCTATCCAAATTATTGATATGTATTGTAAATGATAGGTCATAAAAAACCGCAATAAATATGGGATTTACATATATATTAATTAAATTAAAATTATTTATTTGGTAGTATAAACATTTTACAAAATTGAGCAAGTATCTCTTTTTAAGCATTACAAATGCTTCTATTAAGAGAATACCGCTCTTCCACTATGGGTAAGTAACCTAAAATACAATTACAATCTTATTTAAACTATATTTAAATTGACATTTTAATTTTAATTCTCCATAAAAAAATCAAACCGGGATCCAGGTTAACAAATTCTTCTCAGTGCTTTGTCGTAATTTTCTGTCGTTTCCATAGAAAGCTTTAAACGGTATTTCTTTAACATGGTTCTTGTAGATTACAATTTTTCTTTATTACCAAAGCAATATACATTTTTTTTTTGGCCAAGATAGTGCGATGCAATAAAACACTTTGTACTGCGTCCATTTGTGCCGCCGCAACGTTTAGTGCACGTCTTGTGTCTACGAGTTATCGGTGTCCCGAATTTAATTGTGGCTCTCGAATAGTCTTCATTGTGAGTCTTGTTATAATCATAAGTTAATGATTTCATGAGAGTATGCCACGCTTAACGAGCCAATAATATTTTACTTTAAACTAACAAGTCAAGATCAAGCGTATAGTCATTTAAAGGTGCATTCAGCAGACCAAACGAACATTCGCTATTCTAACCCCCCACTCTACGAAACTCGATCGTTACACAAAACGTGATTGATGGTTGATTTCGTAGAACGGGGGATAGAATAGCGAATGCTTTTTTGGTTTGAATGCACCTTAAGCCAGTACTTCCATTCTAGCCATTTGTGGTCACCACTCATAAAATTCTTCATTGTGACATTCAACGACAGCTTAAGCCTAAAAAACTTTCAAACTTGAGAATAGTAACTATGTGTTTAATGATCTTTTTATAAGTTTAGCATTTGCCAGTGTGTTCTTTTTATAAGTTTGGCCAGATTTTATCAATTTCATTGATAAAATCTAGTTGGTAGCCTCCTCGGTTACCTGTTAGTGTATGGATGTCAGGTCCGTAACAATGCAAATAGGCTTGCCTTTTGGTGAATTGAAATCAATCCCAGAAATTGCAGCTTGTTCACTATTATTAGACAAACGTTGCACGTGCCTAAATTGAGTGGAGCTAGAGAAAGGCTACGGTATTTTCATTTTCAGACTCAGCCTACATAGGCCGAACTTCAAACAAAACGGTACTCGAATTGTTACGAGAATGGTTACTCTGGTACATTAATTTGGTAAAATGTGAGCTGGCGCTCAATATGACTTGAGTTTGGAAATTTGCAGCGAATTCTAAAACTACTGTTCTGTTTGAAAAAGACCAAAAGAAGAGATTGAAATTGCATGATAGCAAACGCCTGGCTATTTGCCGGATAAGAATACATTTGTGCCACACAAATGTCCGTTGTTAAAACAATAGATTTGCTAGGAACATGTTATCATTAAACGAAATAGCTTAGTAAATTGTAGATATAGTAGATCCACAGATCACATCGTGCGTACAGTCAAGTGTATACAATTAAAACTGTAGGTAACTACATTACAAAATACCAATGTTCTTTAGGATCTTGTTACGGTGATGTATTAAAAGCGTCGTAACAAATTCATCAGATGCATGATTATGATTTATTTTATAATTTGAAAACTTCGAAATAACCAGATTTTGTTAAAAAAAACAAAAGCGAGCTGTAAACTGGAACTTAAACAGTCAGCCCTCTCCGTCTCCGCAAGAGTATAATTTAATCAAAATCTATTCTTGCAGTAAATTCTAAAGCCATTCCAAACTGACACGTTTCCGCCACTTGCCGTTATTTGCATTAACGTTCGCTGTACCAAGTTAAATATATTTAACTTGGTTTACATCCGGGACCGGGATGTGATGCATCCTGTGATATGAATGTTAAGTTCATATGAGCTATATCTCCTTCTGCGGCCTTAGCATGACGGGTTTAGTAATACTAATTAATAGAAGCATCTACAGTATACGGCTAGTGCCAGTAATAGATATTCCTTAAAATTACCATTATGATTTTAGCATGACATGAGAAAGAAACAACATACTAATTTCCATATTCCAAATTCTATATTTGTGCTCGAATTACTATAATACTTTAATCATGCATGTATAACTATTTATCAATGCCTGTTAATTAATCTTTTTTTTATTCTAATTTCTTGTATCATTGTTCGGAGCAAAGAATTTTGTAATAGCTCTAAGTGGAAACTGTTTTGGCTTATGAGTTAACTATGTTTGTTTACCTTAATGTATTATTTTGTGCTGTATGTTTTCCAAATAAATAAAATAAATAAATAATGATAATTTATTATAAAATATCTGACAGATACTTTTAACTAAAGAAGAGAAGGTCCGAAGGTAATTTGATTATACTGTTCGACGCATTGTCGTTCGCGACTGGTCTAGACTAGATAGTGTTAAGACGAAAACTACTCGATATGTCTTGCTCCGTATATGAGGAGCTTCCTCACGATCCAGTCCAAACTGACTAATTTGACTGATGACTTATTTGATGAAATGTATATTTACCACCTATAATTACAAATTTCGAAATTACGTACCTTTCTCACAATCAAAAAATCGTTAGAAAACAAACAAAGTAGCTACCACAACAAGAGTTCACTCTAGAGTGAGGCCACTTAACGCGCAATCAGATCGCAACTCCGAGCGATAACCACCGCCAGTTTCCCAGAGTTGGCTAGAGATGTATTCACAAAACACTCCGATCACGACTTTGGACGCCCACTGTAGGCTCAGTACCTAGATGATTGGTGCGACATTGCCGACAGTATGTCGCCCTGAGATAAATTATCCTTCCCACCTCCAGCGTCGGTACACTTCTATACAAAAACTTTATTTCGGTACTAAATATTCAACTTTATTGGTTTTTTCGTCTGACAGACAAAAATAACATGTAATTTCTTTATCTTTGTCATTGACTTTAACGATTAGTGTAATAAAAAAAAACATGTTTTTATCTGGTTCGATTCTCGAATTAAAAACAAGCGAAATAAAAAAAAATCTTTCAATGCAGTTTTTTTTTTAATTAAAGAAATGTCTCGTGTAAGTAAAATGAACCAACTTTGATTTAAAGTAGTTTCCATCCGGGGCCCGATTTATCTTTTCACACTTTATAATAAAGTAGGTATTTACATTACTAGATTAGTCTGTTTGCAGCAATCTGGTTAGTGAGCTTTGATAATAGCAGAATTGGCCAGTCGGAGGTGTTCGGTCGACAACTTTTAAGTATGCGAACACGGTATTGCCATTTTGAACTTAGCTAAGCCGAGCTATGATCGCGTCGGTTGTTGCTACTAGCTAGATAGTTTGAAAAGGCAATATCTGCGTATTTTAGTGCATAAGAGATTTCAAATTTCTCATAATGTATTTGAAATTGGAGATTAAAATCTTGAATGATGACTAACAACTGACTTTCCTAGGGTTCGGAGAAATTCGTAGTTACAATAGACTCTGTGAAGCACCGTTCACACGGATCCCGCATACCGTATTCGAGAATATGTGTGAACGTTACTACACAAAGTCTATTGTCATTACGACGTTCGAGAAAATCTCGAATAAGGTATACGGGAAAAAATACATCGTGTGAATTTAGCCTTACATGATTGAATCCTATGCCTGGTTTAATTATATCGCACATATTAGATTTACAATTGGTAATAAGATGAAAATTTGTAGAAGAAGGATCTACATTTTATGTTTATTTTCATTCAAGTTTATAGTAGCACAGTCATAATTGGTGCGATGGTAACTATGTCGCCGCAAGATAGAGTTCCCTTCTTTTACTACCTATATTAATAAAAGAAGGACGGATAGTCTATCTCGAGGCGACATACTGTCGCACCAATCATGTGCTAGGCCTACAGGGTATCAAACACAAGTATGTATGGTTATGAACACACAAAAGTGTATTATTATTATCTTTCAATCGACTACAAAAAGAGGAGCAGGTTCTTAATTCAATTGTATGTTTTTATTTAAGTTACATTTGATTACGATCCAACTGTTACAATTAACTAGTAAATTGTGAATCGACGACGAAAAAGACGAATAAGAATATTGTTTAAAAATTGTCAAATATCGATTAAAGTAAATAGAAAAGATAGTCTCAAATTAAGTATGAAACAAAAAATATTACAGCAATGTTTTAATTTATCTCCAGAGAGCGTTCTCCGGATAATCTCGTTATTTTTAAAAATGGTTTTCATTATCCCGCTTGACCGTTCTGTTACCCGGTCTGAGTTCAAATGAAGGCCCCGCATAGTGTGATCTTGTGACATAATAGTCAATACATACACAGTAGTTTCGGCAACAGTGGTATAACATCATCATCTCTCAGGTTTCTTGAAATGTACAATTTAAAGAATCAATATTAAAATTTTCCGTGCAATACTTTTATACGTCAGCTAAGGATAAATAAATTGAAATATCTATTTCCGTGGTGGTAGAATGTGGTCGTCGTTTATATCATTTACGAAATAAAAACAGCAGTAATATTGAATATAAATCCATAAGAGCCAGCCTCTGTAGCCTAGTTGGTAGTGACCCTGCCTACGAAGCTGGAGGTTCCGGGTTCGAATCCCGGCGAGGGCATTCTTTGTGTATTTATTTATCACAAATGTTTGTTCCTTGGTCATGGCTGTGTATGTATCTAAGTATCTATACGTATCTATCTATTATATATATCGTCGCCTGGTACCCACAACACAAGCCTTAATTGAGCTTACCGTGGGACTAGGTTGATTTGTGTAAGATGTCCCAAGATATTTATTTATTTATTTATAAGAGTGATGTCAAGGGTGTAAATTTCACAGAAAACGCTGAAATGTATACTATTTAAAATCACGTATCAGTATATTTTTCTAATCCAGTACTTTTATCTGTCAATCGAGTGACTGTGAATTAACTTATCTATGGTCGTTGATATTTTATAAAAATATAGTAAAATGTAACACCGTATATCGTAAATGTAAGAAAGGAGTACGAGAACTATACTTAGTAGGTGTTTATATTTTCATAGGTAGAAGTAGAAACTTTCACGTGATAGAGCATTTGTTGTTGTTGTATTCGGGCATTTTTTTACACTACATAAATAGGTGCCTAGTATACAGCGAATAAGTACAATTTCAAGTACGTAGTACGTAGATAGGTACTCAAAAGTATTTGAGTAAAATGAAATCCAAACTTACATCGAAACAACATTTTTCAAGCCATGTTCTTGAAAAATGTGGTTTAATTTCAAAAACTTTGTAAAAACTTTTCACGGCGACAAAAAAATATGATGCAGAAGAAATTATGCTTGTCAACCGACCAGTTTTGTTAATCACAAAATGTTAATTAAATTCACTTAGCATCCAGTAAAGTTTCAAGCGCCTTTTGGCAGTGAATAGGTCCGTAGTACCCCTCTTGCGGTTGTCGCATTTAAAAAGAATTAATTGCGAACGCGATGAAACGCAAAATATTCAGCGAAGATAAAGCATTTCCACAGGTTTCATTTCAGAAAGGGAATCCAAAATGCGGTTAATTTACTGTGAAGGCTTTCACGAATTTGTGTAATTTATGTTGCATTACTTAATTGTGTTACCACAGAGTAATCTAAGCTTTCAGAGGGTTTACGGATATCGAGAGGGTAAGAATATAAAACAAAATAATATATACTTGATTTAAAATGCTGTGTTAAGGTTACTTAACGCGTTTTTGCTTGAAATAATTAGACATTAAAAATTATGTTTGATATACTTTTTGAAGACCGTCATAAAAAAAGACAAGTAAATGTGACGCTTATTCTTTAAAAACTTGAACCAGTATAATGAAAATGATCATGAGACATTTTCACACACCATAATTTTATGGACGTAGGACAAAACAGTCACCACTAGCGGGGGTGTACCTTCTATCTAAGTATACCTACTTATCAATGACCTAGAGCTGTAAGTTTAACAGACTTACTTTCTATCCCTCTCCCTTGTACTAATACGCAAGTATGAGCGGGACGGATAGAAAGTCCGTGTTAAACTCAGGGTGCTAGCTCATGATGCAGGCTCCAATCGACGACGATGAACGAGACGCACTGCTTGAATATATTTTTTTGCAGACGCTAAGAACGATAAAAATTGGAGTTGTATGGGGATACAATTCCAATTTTTGTGCCGTAACATATGTATACCTAATCTTTTAGGTATGTGAAGTTTTGAACCCTTTATCATCCTTAACTCCTTTATTGCACTGTAAATAAATATAAATATCTTGAAACATCTTACACAAATCGCCCTAGTCCCACGGTGAGCTCAATTAAGTAAAGGTTTGTGTTGTGGGTACCAATTCTACGATACATATAATAAATAGATACATTTAGAATACATACATACATACTTAAATACATAATAATTATAGACAGCCATGACCAACAACAAAATAAATATCAATGATAAATAAATACAGAAATAATGCCCACTCCGGGATTCAAACCGGAGGTTGCGCCTCCAGCTTCATAGGCAGGGTCACTACCATACCGACTAGGCTACGGAGGCTGACAAAAATTGTAAATAAATATTTTAATATGAAAATGTCCATTCTGAATGACAAATTACTTATGACTGTGTTGATTCCTCATTAGTAGGTTCGGCGTCATTAAAATGAATGACTGAAGCTTATCGTTTTTGAACGACAGGAAAATTAATTGAAACAAAAATAAATTTTAACCATTAAAACATTTACACTTGACATTACTTAGTATACACTTATACACATCGTTACTTATATCGAATAGTTGAAAGGAATCGCAGAATTCAATCTCAGTCAGGATAAGAAAAACAGGGCATAATATTCAATTTCGCATAAAAGAAGTCTTATATTTCGGCTTGAAAAGGGACAAATAACCGTAATATTCGTGACCGCAGTCCAATATTGTTCGGAGTATTTCGTATTCAAACACAGTTTTAGCATATCCTAAGGAAACATGGGGGCAATAACTTCATAGCTTCATTTCTATGCGGGGTGATCTGAAACGCAAACGCGGGCAGCGGCCAGTTCGGCTTATTTCGAGGTGCCCTGGCTAGATAATAACGACTAGCAGAGCCCGCGACTACATTTGCGTGATAAATATCTGTACAACTAAGTTTCGAAGATATTTATCTTACATGTTACAGGAATGTAATGGGTAATTAGGTACCGACCGAAAAATTAAAAAATGGTATCAGATAAAGAGCAAGCAAGATCTCTTTTATCGTAATGAATGATGTGTCAATATTTCATGCAATTGGGTCAAAATTCTTTTCATTGTCTTATTTTGTGTCCCTAAAAAACGTGACGCAGTTGTGATTTTTGTATGAGATGATGTTTTGTTTTCAATTTCTGATGTATGGGTTAAAATCTAGTGTGAAATAGAAATATACAAGTGCACCGGATTTGTTTTATATACTGAGTCGAAACATCAACTAAAAGTGTGTAAGAGTAGTATGAAACAAGACAAAGAAAAGAATTTTGACCCATTTATCTTACATGTTATAGGAATGTAATGGGTAATTAGGTACTTACTATCAAAAAATCAAACAATGGTATCAGAAAAACAGCAAGCAAGATCTCTTTTATCGTAATGAATGATGTGTCAATATTTCGTGCAATTACTGAGCAACTGCTACTTCCTTATATTTGTTAAGGCGACTCAATGTAATAAATGTGGTGAAATATTATTTCGCTTTTCGAAAAAATGTTTTTATCTTACTCCCCTTTATTTTAATAATAACAATATGATACGGAATGCGATATGGATTACCACATTTTTTTGTTACAGCCTGTATAGTATATTAAGTTGAAACGAAATAATGTTAAATACAAGTCGCGAGAAGGCTCTTTAATTTACATAAAAGTTTTAGCATTCGGCTAAGTAGGCAGGCATAACTTCTTGGTATTTGCTTGGAATGATAAAAAATACTTTTTCTCCAAAAGACAGGTTATTTGCATAAAAAAGGGCATACATCTCCGTAAAAGTGCCTTCCTTATTTAAGCGACTTGGATGTGTGCTCTTTGCGCTAAGGGCCCTTTGCATTATTTTAAAAATGGCAGATGCTGAGTGTTCTCTATGGGTTTTGAATGTAGAGAGGCAAGCATTAGTAAGTATATGTAGAGTTCAGTTGATAAAATAAAAATTACCTTGTTTCACTATATACTTCGGTCTACATGTCTGCATCCAACTCTTTGGTCAAGAAATTGTTACATGTAGAAAATTACATATAAATACATAGTCCGTGAGCTATTAGAAAACCTTCGTTTTTTTACCTGTCTCGCTCGCTCTTTTTGCATACCTACAATGAGGCGAGTGCGACAGGTTTAGAACCGAAGGTTTTTCTAAAGGTGCATTCAGACCAAGCGAGCATTCGCTATTCTATCTCCCCACTCTACGAAATTCGATCGTTACACAAAACGTGATTCGTTGATTTCGTATAGTGGGGGATAGAACAGCGAATGCTCGTTTGGTCTGAATACATCTTAACAGCTCACGGGCTGTATTCAATTATATTATTACGAAATTAAGAACAATGCAGCCCTGCAACCCTTAGGCAGTTGGAAAATAACATTAGGTATTAAAAAACCGGCCAAGTGCGAGTCGGACTCGTGCGCGAAGGGTTCAGTACCATTATCAATTTATCATTAAAATAATACAGTTAAATCAACCTACCTCAAAAACTATAAGAGATAATTTAATCAAACCAAAAATCGTTGATAGAGTTTATTAATGTGCGTAGCATATATTTTTTTTAGAATTTTATATCGCGTAGTTTAAAAAATAGAGGGGGAACACATTTTTCAGAATTTGAGAGCTGATATTATCTCGAAAACGATTTGCTTAAATAAAAATGAGATTTATGAACCTTCATATAATTTTCAAAGACCTTTCTATTAATACCCCACACGCTTATATACAACTAAATTTTTTTTCTATCCCTCAGTTACTTGTATGGAGGGCCCCCACCCCAATGGTTTTTTTACAATACATTATCATAATCCTGTAGCGGTTCATACAACACATATCCTACAGTAATGTAATAAATAGTTTCCGAGTAAATCGACTGTGACAGACGGACAGACGGACGGACGGACATGACGAATCTATAAGGGTTCAGTTTTTGCCATTTTGGCTACGGAACCCTAAAAACCTTAATAAATGTAGGTAGTAGGTAATGTATTCTCTGCATAAAGTCCAAGTCCTTTGGGCTGTTGTTTATTTATTTCACATCAACTAAAGAAACTAAAGTTTCTCTCGTTTCCTTATGGAACTGTAATGCAGAAAGTTCAACGTAGCAAATTTATTTCAGTCAACGGACCAACTTATTTGCAGTACAAATACGGCTTAACTAAAACTAGTGTGACCAGTATTTTCGTTTCATTCCCATTTGATTAGCGTCAAACTTTGTTGAGCTGAACCTAATCCGACATGCGACTGCAGCGCATTTAATATAATTAGAATAGAACTGGAACGTATTATATGTATTACCAATTATAATTTATTTTTTTATATTGTATTTTGATTTAGGGCTGTATTTCGTTATTAATTTACACTTAATAATAAGGTCCGACCGAGATTCTCGGCCGCGAACTAAATTTTACTAGTCTCGGTTTCGGCGAAGACAAAATCTATAGCCTCGGTGGACCTTACTTAACAATGTGTAGCTGAAGGTCGATGTAAGTTCAATGGTAGGTACTTAGATTTCATGACTTCCGTAAGTCGGCCCGTAGTGACCCTGCTGGCTGAATATTCTGGGTTCGAGTCTCGGCGAGGGCATTTATTTGTATTTCTATCACATTTACTTGTGACTTGGTTACGGTTTTTTTCTATTATGTATTTATGTATTTGTATACGTATACGTAATCAATTATACATATTATACATATCTTCCCGTCGTACATACATAAACCAGAAATAGATATGATAAACATTTATACAGTTTTAGTAGTTAATCCATTGGAAGTTACTTAGTTATTGTTAATAAATTAAAACCATAATTCCCATGTACTTTAGTACAAATTATTAACTGTAAATACCGGTATTTACAGTTAATAATTTGTACCAAAGTACTTGGGAATGTAAAAAAAACATGGTATAATGTCAACGTTAGCATTAAATTTGTATTTGTAACGTTAGGTTATTGATTTAATAATTTTTGAATCTGAATGTAAATCTTGAATATCTGGCTTTGTTTGTATGTCCTCTGCCAATTATGACACGTCACTTTTCATGTAAATATCGACTAGCCAATTCCATTTTTGGTCGAAAACAAATTAAACCGACTTGGCTCTACACATTCGAACGTGGATTACTGTTGTACGTGTTTTAATACCGTGGCAATCAAGAACGGAATATAAAGTGGATTTGAAGCATGATGCCTGCTAAAATTGTATATAAGGTGTTATAAAATTAGTTGCCGACCGTTTAGGGTTTGTATGCGCTCATGATAACGAACAAATTTCCTTATGGGACTCATATCGATATCTCGAAAACAATTTTTTTCCATAAAAACTGATCATCCGGTAGGCCGCTTAATATAGAAAGGCGGTTTTTTTTCTACTTGCGTCCCATAAAGAAAGTTGCTCGTTATTATGAGCCCATGCATACCCTAAAGTATCCGCAACGAATTAGAAAACACTATATATTGGAACCTGTGATATTACTACTTGTACTTGGTCCAGCTTCAGAATTAAGCCAGTATTATGCAGATACACATTAATTTGGCTGGCCTTAGGTGGCTGTTAACTGGAGAAATAACAATGGTTTTTCTCTGTCTTCATTTACCGACGTGGTTCAATTGTCATTTTAATTTATAACCTAAATTAGATTTATATTAATTCGACCCCAATTTAATTAACCTAATATGGAAAACACTATTCTACGTCAAATTTGCCGCATCATAAAATAAATAATACAAAAAATGTGAATTATATTAGGTTAGTATCTACTCCTATTAAATAACATTGATATGAAGATCCATATGGACATAAGCTATAACAATGAACATAATGGGATATGATCGTGAAACATGATTGAAGTGCTATACATTCCTAAAACGACAGACAACACGGCCAATGAATTAAGGGTGAAACGTATACTGCTTACTATTGGTAGCAAAAACTTAATTTAAGGTTGAGTGTATCTAAGAGCGACGTAAAATGTGCTTTTGAAAGTAATTTATCAGAGAATTCTTAAAAAATACTAAAAATCCGATCTTTGCTGTTTTGTATTCTGTAGATAGGCTCGACTTGCATATTAATGGAAAAATGTAAAGCGTAGCGGTACTGATGCCGGCAACAATTAAATTCCAAGTATAACAATAGATATTAAGCCAATCAATTGGCTTGTATTCGAGCGACAGTACCTAAGCAACAATAGTAATTATTAGCAAACATGTCTAGTACTGGTAGATAGTAAAAGTGAAGGTACTTTTTACCATTGCCACCACAAGGCTATCATTTTTAATTCAATCGTCAAAAAAGTCAAAAAACAAATACGATGATCAATTTGTCTACCCCGTTAAACCGGGCGGAGAGAAAAATGAAATGGTTCTTCAAACAAACCGGTGTAATTAAATGGCTGCCCGTGGGAAATCGACGTGGTCAGCCTCTGGGGAAGTATCCTGGCAAAATGTTCTTTTCCGAATTAGGAATGCTTTCAGTTTAAAGAGCGCGAGCGCAGTACTTGACATGTTACCGTAGACAATTTCATAGATACTCACAGTTATAAAATATCACCGTTTTTCGTGAGCCGTACCGCTTTAAATAGCGTAACTCTTGTCCTGTAGGCTACCCGAATACCACATACTCGTAAAGTGTCTTTTAAGCATCGACGACAGCGTCCGAGAAAAAGAAACGCATCCTGACAGAGTAATTTTTTTTGTTAGATTCATATATTATTCGCGTGCACAACCCCTGAACTGTGATGAAAGCACGTAATCAATATACCTTTAGCACAGTAAAGGGTTGCGAACAGTACGTCATTATGAACGTTTAAATATTTGACATAATACCTCGTCGGAATATAATCATCATTTTAGTTCTGTAGTTTTGTTACGTACAATAGGAGCTCTTAAGTAGTATGCTTTATTTTGAGGAAGACATAGATAGAAATATTAGATACAATGCTATTTATAGCAATAATTATACTATTTGTAGTTAAACGAAGTCCAATACTATATCCAAATGTCACATTAAAAACTGTACATAATACAATTTAGCTATGTTTTACTTGGATTATCTTTTTACAAAATTGCTATCTTCAATGAGTTATTTTTTTAGGGTTCCGTAGCCAAAATGGCAAAAACGGAACCCTTATAGATTCGTCATGTCCGTCTGTCCGTCTGTCCGTCTGTCACAGCCAATTTACTCGGAAACTATAAATGCTACAGTAACGAAATTTGGTAAGGATATGTGTTGTATGAACCGCTACAGGAATGTGATACTAAATTGTAAAAAAAACCATTGGGGTGGGGGCCCTCCATATACGTAACTGAGGGATAGAATTTTTTTTTTAGTTGTACATAAGCGTGTGGGGTATTAATAGAAAGGTCTTTGAAAATGATATGAAGGTTTATATATCATATTTTTATTTAAGCAAATCGTTTTCGAGATATCAGGTCTCAAAGTTTGAAAAATGTGTCCCCCCCCCCTCTATTTTTTAAACTACGCGATATAAAATTCTGAAAAAAATATATGTAATGTACATTAATAAACTCTATCAACGATTTTTGGTTTGATAAAATTATCTCCTATAGTTTTTGAGGTAGGTTGATTTAACTGTATTTTTATAATAATAAATTGATAATGGTACGGAACCCTTTGCGCGCGAGTCCGACTCGCACTTGGCCGGTTTTTGAATAATCTGTTGGTATTAAAGTACATAATAACATTAAAGTAATATTAAAATGTTTTAGCGATTGGCAACTCCAGGCTACGCACTCAGAGCATGATGCTGCACTTAGTATTGGTCGGAGGCATTTTATGTCAATTTGACATGGTTTTAACTCTAATATCAAAAAAATTTAGTTGTTCATATAAAACCTTTACATCTTTGAACTATCGAATGCTAGTAGTGGTACCATCTTATTAATCGATTAAGTACATTTTATAAATGCACCATACTTTAGTTCCTATGTATAGGAGCTAAATTAATTGACATATATTATGGGAAGTAATCCTGCAATAACTACTAAATTACTTATAATCACATTATTAATGAAAACCACATTTATTAATCTTGCATTTAAATCTTCCTCAAGTTACAAATTGACGAACTCGACGTCTGTAGCCGTCGCGTAGTTTTTTTCCTTTGCCTTTTTTATGCCTACATTTAGTATTATAACATGATGGAGTACACTAACTGACGTCATAATAATCTGTCATAGGCCTATGACAGATTATTATGACGTCAGTTAGTGTACTCCATCATGTTATAATACTAAATGTAGGCATTCCAGGCAGTTGCGCCCAGTGCTTTAATATAATAGATTCGCTGCTACCAACAAAGCGAAGATGTAAGTAGCGCAAAGTAACGCGTGGTAGATATTGAAAATACAAAGTCTCATTTTTCTTCTCTCTCGCGGAAATATCCTTAACTCACTTCCCATTAGGTAATTTATCTAGCTATGATAAAATAAACGAAATGTGGAAATTCAGTTTTATCAACACAAAAGTATTTTACATTGTTATATTTTTTCGCTAAAATCTATTTACTACGACAGGGCTTTGGTGTAATCCCTCTTCGCTGATTGAAAACAAACTGTGATTGGGATTCGAATAAAATAGTAAACAAATCGGAGCATTACCGGCACTTGTTTACGGGTTTAGCGGCCGAACGTGACTCGGTCGATCCGCATTAACTGGTATTGATAGTAGCCAATAATGGCACAGTCCTGGATTAAAGCTTACGAATAGGTACCTATTACGTATTTACTCATTAGTGCTGGTTTAAAACGGTTGACGCCAAGCTCAAAATATAAACCGAAATAAAATCAAATTTATTTCAAATTGATTAAACTGTATATTTATGAGAAAATAACTAAAGCTTTTTAATGTTCAGTAAGATTATTTACTAAACATTAACCGTGGAACTATGGAGATTAATTTTTGTAAAGTTATCCGTCCATTAATTAAAACCAGCTTCTATTTTTATTTTCCTGAGTTAATACATCTAGGTCAGTACCACAAATATTTTCCAAAAATTGGCTATGGTATAATATTTTTCAAGACCGATTTAAACATGATAGTAACCCTCATAGATGTTTAAACGTACTTAATATTATCTGTGTTCGTCTTAACCTGAATTCTTGCAGCAAGAGGTACGAGTATCAATACTGTCAATAAGTAATAATATTGTTTCGCACCACTAGCCAAGCAATAAGGCATACAATTCCGCTTGCATGGGATTGACAAGAACTAGAAAAAGTTAATACGAATTTTATATACACTTAACATTTTATCAACAACTTGACCCTTAGTTAGTTACACTCTAATCATTACGTACCAGACAGTTACAGCCTGGCAAAAAAGAGTAGAAATTAAAAAGTGGCAACATTGTAGTGTCGTCCCGTTTTCTCACGCATATTGATTTGAAAGGGACGATACTACGATGTTGCTACTTTTTAATTTCTACTCTTTTTTGCCAAGCTGTACCACCGACCATGATTAATAAATAATCGAAAATGGCATCCGATAATATAAAATTACAGGTGAACGACAAAATATTTATAAGAAGTCTCAATTGAAATGAAAAGATTTTATGAGAGGTAACTTATATACTTTTTAATTTCTACTCTTTTTTGCCAAGCTGTACCACCGACCATGATTAATAAATAATTGAAAATGGCATCCGATATTATAAAATTACAGGTGAATGACAAAATATTTATAACAAGTCTCAATTGAAATGAAAAGATTTTATGAGAGGTAACTTATATACAACTACTCTATCACTGTACTGTATCTAGTTTGCAAGCCAAACAGCAAAGTATTCGCCTAGGATCCTTCAGCTAAGCAACCACCAGTATATTAGATTACGGTCTAACGAGATTTCTTATTCTCTAAGCAAGCCACGTGCGCGAAAAGAAAACGTCCGCCCGCATATATTAGTGGCGGGACGCGGACACAGTGTAGATATAGCTCGAGACAGTAAAGTAAGTTAAACAAATACACATGGCAAACATGGCTGCCATAGTATTCATATAGTTTATAATTTATTATTCCTTAAGAATTATTTGGGTGAATATCGGAGCGTTTCAACCGCCTAATTTTTGTGGCATCATTTTTGCCGAAGTTTCTAAACGTCTCAATCGATCTTATACAAAAAAGGCACATTGTAACGAATAGAAACTTCGGCAAAAATGTTTCCACCAAAATTAGACGGTTGAAACGCTCAGATATTTATTTTACCCTATTATACTACACGTCACCTCATAATCAAAGAACATGATAATTGACATTTTAATTTAAAACAATACATATGCTGCTTGACATTTAACAAATTTAACGGAAGCGACACTGGTCGCTGCTGTTTTGCATTGAAAACGTGCTCCACCGTAGACTGCATCATCACTTACCAGCAGATATGATCGTGGTGAAACGTCTATATACCTATTATGAATACGAATAAAAAAAAAATATTTGAGCCGTGCCTTGCAAGCACCTGTAGTTAAATAACTGTTATAATGTTACTGTGTTAGTGATGGGACGTGGTCCAGGCTAATCCGTTTATTTAGATTTCGCCGGCTTCGGCTCAGCTGAATATAAAACATGTTACGGACGACAAAATTACTTAACTGTAATGTGCATCCATATTTGATGGGGATTTTGGGAAGCACAAACTACCTGTTTTGGATAGGCATTAGGTATTCATTTATTTGTAGGTACTTACTTATGTGTTTTGTAGAGGGACGAATTACGCAGGGTATTTTAACAACTCTTAAATTGCAAGAATAACAATATATTATACAACGTTTTTTTGTCGTTGAATCAGTGTAATAGATTATAAATCAATTTAAAACCAAAAATATTTTTTTTACCATTCATTATTATGTTGTAATAGTATTATACTATTATGTTCTTAGAAAGACATCTGTTATGTACAGACTATTATGTAGACTTACAGGTACAGTTAAAGACGTAGTTATCTGTCTGGTTACAAATACATTTCACATGCAGCCATGCATTTCTATCGGCCCAGATAACTTTGTCTTCGATTCTACATAATTTATGTTCGTCACTATTTCAGTAGCAACAGAATCCAATTATTTTGATTGAGCCATTAGTGGACGAAGACGTCACTAGCCACGGTTCATAAACCCTCTCATGCAATTAACCTGACTGCAAAACGTTTTACATGAAAGTACAGTCGAAGACAGTACAGCACACAATCTACTGTACTAATAGGACCTGAAAAGGTAATGTTTTCATTCTCCGCATTTGTTTAGATCCAACCACTTCAAAATAATCTCGAAGCGATCTGGTGGACTGGATTGAGATAGGCTGATGTTGAAGAGATTATTTACAATTTTATTTCTATTATTAACGTTATAAATATTTTCATAGTGGCCTAACGTTCCAATAGAAGTTTTCAGGTAGAAGAATACAAGAGTAGGTACTTAGGGACTCCAAACACACTAAAAGAGGCATTTAGCAACCTGAAACAGATGCTGAGTTTCGTGGAAGGAGCTAGGATGTTTAGAATAGGGCTACCTCGCTATTATGAAAATAAGGCACAATGGCTGTTAACATTTATTTTTATATCCTGAATATGGTATTACACACTTTTGTATGTAATTCAAATATCGCCGCCCCCGGCGAATACTAAGATAACTGCCATTACCATGGTTTTAGTGTTATGTCATATTTGAAATCTGTGGGTTCTAATGCATCTGTTGAATTTTTTTCGTAATTTTTATTCTGTTATTTATGGAGATAAAAAAAAATGCAATGTTATTCTTTGATTTTATTGATCTCTTAAATTGCCAGAATAAACGTCTATGAGGATAATATCAAAAATGATTATTAGACCTTACGCTATAAACGCTCGTATCATGATATTCGCGTGAAAATCATTCTACAACAAAAAGACATCAGGCAGTTATCATTTTATTCTCGTATTAAAAATCTTCTGTCTGTTCGGATATCGTCCTTTAGTAACGATTATCTATTTGTGCGAAACATTAAAAAGTATTATCTTCCTTTTCATTTACATACGTTTGACAATCAAAAATGGAAATGGCAGATACAGTACCGCGGGAAATTCCTAAAACGTAGGGGAAGGTAGCCCAAAGCGGGCATAGTGCCCAAAGAGGGCACTGGATTTTATGTTGCCATTTCAAAATGGAGCGTGTTTGTAACACGTGACAGTACTCCCCACCATACTCGCGCATCTCGTGTCATTCGTCCGGCTAATCTATGAGCACGCCGTTACAGTCTCTAACAAAAACAAGTTTTTTGGGGTTTTTTGAAAAATATTTCAAGGTGTGAGTCACGTGTTTTCTCATTTGCGATGCTTGCAATGCTGTCATTAATGCCTGTTACTTAATAATTAGTTATCTGGCCGTAATACCCTTGCGTTCAAGTCTTCGTGTCTCAACATTTGGAGGGTAGATTTTGCTTTCATTTTGTAATTGTCGAAAAAGGCTAAGCGGGCAGGGTAATGTGGTCTGTCCGCTTTGCCCGGTGTGTTTTTTACAATATAAATTTAGTTGAAAACTGGTATATTTATAAAACTAAGCCTCCAAGCATCCCAACGTCCCAACAGAAATGTTGTTTTTAATGCCACGAACTTTAGAGGACCCATCTGAGGAGGACTAAATAAAATGTAATGACTGCGACTCGTGGGCTCATGTATCTTGGACATGAGATCCAGAAATCGGGTCCGTTTAAATATGTAATATGTGTCAGGAAATTAAAATATATTTTAATATTAAAAAAGGTAACTAATAGAATAGATGGTTATGCCTGAATAATATTAATCGTCATTATCATATATTATCAGCCGAAAAACGTCCACTACTGTACATAGGTCTCCCTCAAATATTGCTGCAATGACCGGTTCTGCGCGGCTCGCATCCAGCGGGCTCCTGCGACGTCGACTAGGTCATCAGTCCACCTTGTGGAGGGGCCTACTCACGCGCCCCTTCCGGTACGTGGCCTCTACTAGAGATCCTGTTCACCCCAACAACCATCGGTTCTACGTGCAATGTGCCCTGCCCACTGTCACTTCAGTTTAGCGATTCGGAGAGCTATATTACTTTGGTTCTGCTGCAGATGGCCTCATTTCTAATACGATCACACAGTGAGACTCCTAGCATAGCCCTCTTCATTGCCCTTTGAGTGACTTAGCTTTACCCCAGGCCATGCCCGTTTTGCCCTAAGCCGATGCCCACTTTAGGCCACCCCCTAGGGCAAAGCGGGCAATCGTAGAGGTTTTTAAAATTGCATATAATTCTTTTGTTTACCATTTTTAGATAAATTAAGCCATCCTTCATCGAAAAATATTAAATAATGTACCTTTTGGGAAAAAAAAGAATAAGCTAGCTAGGTTAAATACCACTTTTTTTTCAACTCTCCCTTAAGGTGCCCTCTTTGAGCCACCTTCCCCTACCTAGTAATGTTTGTATACAGTATACGAATCAGTGCGTTCAGCGCGATGGCTCACCCTACGCGAATCACTCACGCTGTCAGTTTATCAGCCGGAGGACCGCAGGCCCGACAGCTCGCCCTACGGGAACCACTCACGCTGACAGTCCATGAGCTGGAGGGCCGCAGGCCCTACAGCTCGCCCTACGCGAACCACTCACGCTGTCAGTCTATCAGCCGGAGGACCGCAGGCCCGACAGCTCGCCCTACGGGAACCACTCACGCTGACAGTCTATGAGCCGGAGGGCCGCAGGCCCTATAGCTCGCCCTACGCGAACCACTCACGTTGTCAGTCCATGAGCTGGAGGGCCGCAGGCCCTACAGCTCGCCCTACGCGAACCACTCACGCTGTCAGTCTATCAGCCGGAGGACCGCAGGCCCGACAGCTCGCCCTACGGGAACCACTCACGCTGACAGTCTATGAGCCGGAGGGCCGCAGGCCCTACAGCTCGCCCTACGCGAGCCACTCACGTTGTCAGTCCATGAGCTGGAGGGCCGCAGGCCCTACAGCTCGCCCTACGTGAACCACTCACGCTGTCAGTCTATCAGCCGGAGGACCGCAGGCCCGACAGCTCGCCCTACGGGAACCACTCACGCTGACAGTCTATGAGCCGGAGGGCCGCAGGCCCTACAGCTCGGCCTACGCGAACCACTCACGTTGTCAGTCTATCAGCCGGAGGACCGCAGGCCCGACAGCTCGCCCTACGGGAACCACTCACGCTGACAGTCTATGAGCCGCAGGGCCGCAGGCCCTACAGCTCGCCCTACGCGAACCACTCACGTTGTCAGTCCATGTGCTGGAGGGCCGCAGGACCTACAGCTCGCCCTACACGAACTACTCACGCTGTCAGTCTATCAGCCGGGGGACCGAAGGCCCGACAGCTCGCCCTACAGGAACCACTCACGCTGACAGTCTATGAGCCGGAGGGCCGCAGGCCCTACAGCTCGCCCTACGCGAACCACTCAATCTAAGTCTCTGCCAGTCTAAGTCGGTGGGCTGCAATTTTGTATGCTTCCGTAGCTTTGGGGACAATACTATAATATGTAGCTATTAACGTTTGCCTTCTTTTGGACCGACTAAACAAGCGAATCAGAGGGTTGTAGGCCAGAGCTTAGCGCTATCATGCTACTAATGGAATAATGTAACATGAAAACGAAGCTGAGGGCCGCAGGCCCTATAAACCCAGTGCTTCCAGGCTACGCGACGGAAGAGTGTTTCTCTAAAACAAATCGGAGGGCCGCTGGCCCGACAGCTGGCCCTTGCGAAGGACGAAGGCACGAAGCGATTGCACAAGGCGCTACAGCTCGCGAGGCTGAAGGCCGAGCTGCCAGAGACCAGCACTACCATGCTACACAATGAAATAGCGTAACATGAAAACGAAACGGGTGGCCACCTGCGAAGGACGAAGGCCGAGCCTTGCACAGGGCCGAAGGCCCGGAGCATTCAAATATATAAATATTAGTTAACGATATACTTTCTCAAATGCATCGGTCATCGATGAATCGATGACGTCTTCCTAGGATTGACAGAAACATATGCTCTAAATATAACATTTTCGGTAAGCCTTCAAGCATAATCGTATTCCAAGGCAGGATTATTTGAATTTTAATGTCGTTTCTCTTACTCTTCTGACAGATATTCCATTAATTCGAATAAAATTCGGGAATGCGATCGAACGGAAATGGTATTCCAATTCATATTATAGAACCCATATCAGTGCAGTTCCAGATCAAAAGTCACGGCACAGTGGAACGAAGAATGTTACCTGTGGTATTATGCTGGGCGTCAACAGTTCATAAGATGCAGGGAAGTGCAGTCGATCATGCCGTGGTTTATTTAGGTTCGAAATGTTTCGCTGCTGGACAAGCATAACTAAGAAGCTCTGAGTAGAGTTCATTCTTTAGACAGTCTACAGATTGAAGAATTAGATTGCACAAATTTACTGAAAAGAGACCTTACAACAATGAAGCGTTCATTGAAATGGATAGACTGGGGAATAATATATTACAAGTAATGAACTACAAAAGGGTTGAGTTTAGCTGATCAATAGATGTGTCATCAGCAAAAGTATGATACATATACGTACTTATGTGTAAACAAACATTATCCATAAGCAGTTTATCTATACTATATCCAGATTGAAAGCTAGTCGCACAATTTTTTTGGCCTCGACTCCGACAAAATTTAAATTTGGAAAGAATGTAAATAAACTTCTTATGGATAATGTTTGTTGATATATAGGTATATCATACTTTTGCTGACGACACTATTGTTCAGCTAAATTCAACCCTTTTGTGGTTCGTTAGGTAAGGCTTACAAAACCGTGGATTTTATGAATGTCATGGTTTATTTTTTCTTTTTTACTATAAAAGCTTGTCTTTAAAAACATTTTTTTACCTCTAATTTATTATTTTATGATAAATTGATAATGGTAGTGAACCCTTGGCGCGCGAGTCCGACTCGCACTTGGGCGGTAATTTCTGATATATAACTTATTTATAAGTGGATTTACTGCAAAATGTATAAACAAAGGACTTCACGTCTTATGGCTATATCAAATAATGTTAGAAAAATAGAGGAGACACCCGATCATAATAATAAAATTTTAGTAATGGTAAGTAATTAATTATAATAATCATTCTGCCAATTTACTTATTAGGTTTAAGTTTAACTATTTCAATTTTCTTGTTCAATAAAATTAATGCTGATTACCATATTACAGTTTCATTTTTAATCTAGATTAAAAGCCTTTTTTAAAAAAGATTAACACTAAATTTACCGGAATAATGTGATATTGTAGTATTATACTCACTAGCTTGCACCCTGGTCACCCTCTGAATAAAATTGTAACATATGATGGTGCAATATTTGGTGTTGGCGTAGCCGCAATGTGAATAAAATGATAATCGATATCGACGCTGGAAAGGAGAAATTGGATAAGCGACACAGTGCGTACTTTACAGGAGAGGCAAAAAACCGCCGAGATTTTCGAAAAAAAATCATTAAAATGAATTAGGAGGCCAAATCAAATAATTGAAGCATTATTTATGGACATAAATATGTTTTCCATGTGATGTTTTAATTATTTAACGTATTCAAGTGTTATTCAAGGATTTACTGTCGCTTAAGCAAAATGGTCGGAAAAATTGATTCAGGTAAAATTATCTAACTCTAACACGTTGTAAAAGAAATAAGGAAGGTAAAAAAGTCCACCCGAGACTTACATAACAAATTCATCATGTTAAAATTATCTAACTGCCGATGTGGCTTATTTTATATTCGGGTAAAATTATATAAATTGAAAAAAATAGCATAAATATATCAGTAAGAAATATCCACATACTTAAAATGAGAAACTATTTTAGACTTCATAGTCAGTCATTTCAATTACAAGAGTAACATTCCGTGACTAGTAAACGAATTTACTTACACATGAAAAAAGAAAGACACTGTTTTAGGTATTTTTATAACTTTATTCCAAAAAGTAGGTAAGTATATGAGTAAGTAATAGTTATTGTTAAGTATTAAAAACAAATATATTTTGTTTTTCTATTTCAGATCATTTCTCTTTATTTTAAGCTTTAAATGCATAGTGATACATCACTATGCATTTAAGGGTTGCATCATGCATCATGTATTTTCGACTCTATTGACAACATGTCAGAATTCAAATTAGAATAAATCTTTGTCAAGGTCATGCATTTAAGGGTTAAAACATGCAAAATCAACAAGGATAACTCGTTATTGGGCCAATTATAGTTAGTACCTACCTACAAACGAGGCACTTGAAAACTATCTACTTTTAACAACCGTACCTGTTGGTATGTTTATTTATCGTATTACGTTATGATAACACTTAAAAAATAGTTTTAGTTAGTACCTATTTCTTTTTTCTTTTTATTTATTAAAGTTCCAAAAACATTTTATTTAACGCAGAGTAAAAATTTACAGGACAACCCCTCTGCCAAATGTTTCTACATAACGTGACAAAGAATAAAATAGCAGACATTTATGTATGCAAATTGTTGCTAACTTTTTTACTGACATTTCATTCATGCAAGTTAGGATAAGTGACAGTAGTATTCTAATGTAAATTCAGGTAAAAAGGGATACCTAAGCGACATATGGTTCATAAATAAATGTAGGGGTAAAAATGGATAAACGCCAATAGTTCAGATATCATAGTTAAGTAATATTGTCTAACCATCTTTAATTTTAAATTAGGATAAAGGTAAAATTGTCCAAACGACATGAGAACATATCATACAGTCAGGTAGAAATAGCTAACCCACAAGTGATGATTAGTTGTTACACAGCAAAAATATCCAAGTAAAATTTAACCTGTCATGACAAATAGGTAAAATAATCCAAGATTCATAATGTTGAATTATACTTTATCTAATCTCCATTTTCTTAAAAGTTGTCAAAAACCCAGTCGTTTAGTAGTAAAAAATGATCGAAAGTTCTCTAAATCACCGATGGGATAAGCGACACAAAAGTTGTCAGATGGATACGAAACCTAGCTCATTCGACGCGGAAAAATTTGCCGATTCTAACGGTGTGTATAACTCAATATCTTCAAAAATGTCGCTTATCCAATTTCTCCTTTCCAGCGTCGATATTATTATATCCTTGATGATGGTAAATTTTGACTAACTTTTTGTTTTTGAAATAACTTTTTTTCGGTATGTTTAAGAAGAGGTTACCCTATTTTTTCAGAATGCTACAAAAATTAGCTATCGTTAGAACTTTACATAATTTGCATACGTTTAATATTGATGAAGTTAACGACAAAAACATGTTTTTATTTTCTCCTGAAAAATTAGGTTTTTGCAGTTATCATTTTATTCGCCGGGGGCGGCGATATAATGAGTGTCTAAATCACTGGCATGAATTTGCACGCCTGGCATTACACACAGTGCGTGGACTGACGCATGGCATGATGCCTTTATGAACATTCCTAGGAGCCGCTGGTCGGACACAAATCTGGTTAATGTCCCCTTTGTGGTGAACTGAGACGCTGATATATTAGCCCGTCGTACACTGGTAAATAGTTTAACCCAAGCACTAATAGTATGTGTCAGTTAGGCTGGCGTAGATTGTTTGAGGAGTTGACACGAAATCCGTTTTTTTTATGAGTGGCAGGTTGTGTCAAGTTTATTATTCTATTCTCGTTTATATTACAACGGTAAAAAGTTTTTTATTGCCTGCAATTATACTTTCTTATTTATAAGTTTGGAAGCGCATTAATCGTTTACCTTATCCAGAATTACTGTGTACCTGCCTTCTGCAATAAATAGATTTATCAAATATATAATTGTTAAATAAATTTCAATATTCTCACCTTGATTGGAATTACAAAACATACAGAATATACTTCAATTAATATTTATGACAGCATATCTACCTATATACCTATCTTCTAACCACCATTATTTATTAGTACGTAATATAAATTTTGTTTATTAAAATGATCGAAATCAAATTGTAATAATTAAAAATGGACGTTGCATAACAATATAAAATAATTGACGAGTGAAATGTATACAATTTTATCAATAAACGTATCTATCTGACTTATGTGTTTGCCATTTGCATGTTTGCTTTGTCCATTGCTAGCAGCAAATATTGAATAGAGAAACTTCTGAGCTACCACTAATGATCATGCTCAAGCTAGGTGGAAACCTATAACTACAGGTGTAACCTAATACTCATACGTTATGTACAGTCGAGTTCAGAAATATATGAGTAATCTTTTCAGACGCATATGTATGCACCTTTCTATGCTCATTTATTTTTGAATCTTGAAGGATTTGCTGATATGCTTCTGAACTCGACTGTACCCCGCACAAGTAAGTCACTCGGGAATTTTGACGCGTCAATCGAACACATCTGATACATGATTAAAGCTATGTGAAATTTTTTCAATCAACTTGAAATAAATTACTGAACGAAACAATTGTCGTAACAAAGATATTGTTTCTTTCCCTTTTATAAAATTTCGCCCAACAAATTGTCATAAAGGCAAAAAACAACTTCTCGAGTAATTAAAGCACGTTTAAAACACAAGTCAGCTTTGCTCCACAAAAGATTGTTAATTACGTTTTCGCGTTTTGTGAAATATAACGTTTTGGTGTAGACAGAGCCTTGGCTAGCACAGGCTGCGGACTAAGAAACAAATGTGTTCTTTAATTCTAAAGGGAAAACATCTAAACACCGTCCGAATAATACATACCTAGGTAAATGAATATGTTTGAGTTACTCATTAATTTTAAGGAATTACTTTGAATTAGTTGTACCTTATAAATATTAGTGGATCACTATCTTCCGAGGTGGGATTCGAACCCAGGTATGTTTCGCAAAATGATTATTTCTTACGATATATATTATGCAATGTCTAATGGCAAACAACACGTGCTTTGTACAGATGGTTGCAAGCATTATATTCCTTGCCCTTAAAGTATGACCAAAGCGGCTTAGCCTTATAAGATATTGCATAATAGTTACTAAGCGAGAAATTTCTAATCTACTAAGACCGGGCGACCAAGTGAGACATTAACTATTTTAATGTAGTTAACTTCATGTCTTCTAAATTTGTTGAAATATAAGCAGATAAAGCATCCAAATTGCCTCGCTACAAGGAAGAGTAATGCCATTACGTCGCGTCGTTACTTGGTTACGGCTTAAATACGACAGGTCACACGTCTTCACTCAAGCAATAACTGTAAATGCTAGTTGCTAAGAGGCTAAAACTGTCAACACGTTTCTACTTAGTCATCATATTATTAATGTTTGGAATAGAATGATAACTACAATTTATGTACATATAGATTAAATCTAACTAATCTACTTAACCTAACCTATATCTAAGATTGGCCCTTGTGGCATTGTACCGAGGATGCTGGCGGCATGTCCTCGTTGTATCGCAATACTGATGCATTGTGCGAGGAAGTCGCCAGCTCTTCGGTCTTTAGTTACATCAACCAGACGTTTCGCGCAAACAATTTGCGTGCGCTGGGGCTCCAAGAACCTAAAGTTTCTACGCCAAACGGTACAAAATCGTACTCTTTGCTGAGGCCCTTATACAGTGTGTAAATCTAATACGGGCGATCAATTAAACCAGGCATGGGATTCATTAGTGTAATCATGGATTACAAGGTTTTTTTAAAGTTACTCTTAATTTAGACCCCACAGAATTTTTTTAAGATTATCGGAGCAGCAATGTAGATACGAACATTTGTTATTGTTGATTTGGCAGTTATGTCATCTGCTTGTGAAATTAGCTGTCAACGAGTGCTTAACTCGCGTATGTTGCTTTACATTGCGCGCCGAATTATTTTGTATGGAAAATGTTGTTGCTCTGATTTTAAGTAAAAGTTATTTGAATGTACTTATTATGTCGTAAACTAACACCACTTAAGAGCTTCGCCCGTATTAGACTTACATCCTGTATTTAAAATTCGGCATTTTCAGCCGCAGCGGCTGCCTTAAACGTAGTTCGTTGAAGATGGGACGGTGCCAGGGTGTCTACGCAAGTAGCATCCCATACCAACATCCGTCCCACGCTCCAAGGAACCAAAGACACGCCATCAGGTCTCTTACCATCATCTCTAATAATACCAGTAGGCTCAAGAAGAGCAGGTACGTTGATCGTGGCAAGAGACCTGCGGATTATGTCGTTAAGCGTCGCATGTCTGGAAATACGGCCTGCGCTTTTTTGACAACCTAGTCCGTGGTGTCCCAGTCGGTCCACATCTGTGCCACAACAGCATAAGTGAGGGATTGTATATTAGTACCTATCTATTTTGTAAGTATAATAGCGAAAATGCTATCTTAAATTTTAAATCCCTTGGAATCTTGGGTACCCATAGACCGTGGGTTATGGGTACCCTGTAAAGTGTTCGAAACGTTGGGATGTAAGTAGTTTGAATTAATCAATATACGCGATGTAATCCGTTTAAATATTTTTATTTCATGAATAAAATGTCAATTTGATCTGAATAGTCTGTCGTATCTATTTATTTGTAATAGTCGTCGGCAGCACATGGGATAAAGGTTAACAAATTCCGATTTTTTTGATCCAACGCGTGTCATTTCTACTTCATTTATTTTTATTTCTCTCGATATACTTAATCTCTATTGTGAGAGTGTTATTGGTAATCATCTGTGATCTCTAATTCGAACATTTGGAGAACACGTCGGGTGGCGTCTAGTAATGCTTTGTATGTATACGTATTCATATCAAATGAAAAAAAAATCTTGGCAGCATCATGATGATACCGTGGGTACATCTATATTATAATCAGTAGGCCTACCACATGATTGGCGCGACAATATATCGCTGCGAGATAGACTATCCGTCCCTGTTTTATTAACATAGTTAGTAAAAGGCGGGAAATCTATCTCGCAGCAACATACTGTCGCACCAATCATGTGCTAAGCGGACTGATAATATTTTCAGCGTGCACTCCTCGTAAGTGCTGTGCAAGTCCAGTGGATTATTTTTGGTATAATTATTCCTCGTAATCATCATCATCATCATCATTTCAGCCAAAAGACGTCCACTGCTGGACATAGGCCTCCCCCAATGATCGCCAATATGACCGGTTCTGCGCTGCTTGCCTCCAGCGGGTTCCCGCAACCTTGACCAGGTCGTCGGACCATCTTGTGGGAGGTCTGCCCACACTGCGTCTTCCGGTACGTGGTCGCCAGTCCAGCAGTTTCGGGCCCCATCGGCCATCTGATCTTCTGGCGATGTGCCCAGCCCACTGCCACTTGAGTCTGGCAATTCTGCGAGCAATGTCGGTTACTTTGGTCCTCTTGCGGATCTCCTCGTTTTTGATTCGATCACGCAAGGAAACTCCGAGCATTGCTCTCTCCATTGCCCTTTCCGTGACTTTGAGCTTTTTGATCAGGCCCATAGTGAGCGCCCACGTCTCCGTACCGTAAGTCATCACTGGCAACACACACTGGTCAAAGACTTTTGACTTAAGACATTGCGGTAAATTCGATGAGAAGATTTTTTGCAACTTCCCGAACGCTGCCCAGCCAAGTCGGATTCGACGATTTACCTCCCTCCTAATAATATTCCTCGTAATAATTCTTATGAATTCAGTCACCGTGGTCGAAACAGGCCAGGATAAACTGAATTTAAGTACCAAATTTAAATACTTCAAACAGCATTTAATCTGCCGAGTCATAATATGTCAAAAGCATTACGCCTTTCTTGTTCTTACGGTACAATAATATGAATCGTTCCGCTTATTTCGTCCAGAAGAATGAATTTCCAAAACAAGTCTTGCAAAATAAAGGTTGCAAGGCACAGGACTGTTTCGACACTGCCAAGCGGAAAAATCTCGAGTTCTCCTTGCGGGCGTATTCACGAGATCCGTCGAAGAAAGGGGTGAAACAAACAATATGTATATTTGTGTAGTGTACAAATAACTAAGAACATTATACATTGATTCAAACCTTTATGACCTTTAAGATACTTGAATGTATTTTACTTTGGGGTGCATTACCTACTTTTTTGTATCAAGGCAGGTGACATAAGTGTTTGAATCGTTGGTCTTTCTTCTTTTTTTCATTTTGGGAAAGTTATTATTCGAAAACCATTTTGATATCAAATAGAGAGTAAGCAATTAATTACTTATTTTACCATTTAACCCTTAATTCGATACCGGGTAAAATACTAGACATCCAAAATACAAAAATCTACACAAGAAACCAAAACGCTGAAGCGTAAACTAAGCAGTGTAAGTGTATTGCATAATGATTATTATTCTGAAAAAAAATGTGTCTAGCCAACAGAAACGCTAGTTTGTCATAAATCGCCGCCAAGATACCCAATTGGGAAGGACACGTCGCCCGGCCTAACGTTAACAATTTTTTTTTTCGTAATTTTGTATAATAAGGTATTGTTTAATTTGCACATCTATTTAACTAAATACTTGAAGTACATATTTCTATTTAATTTAAACTTCTAACACAGTTCATCAATGAGTTTATACCTTGCAAAGTAGAATGTCTAGTATTTTTCCCGTTGGCAACTACGCCATGTTTTATGTTGTTGTGGCTATGTCCAGTATATTTCCCGTTGCCAATGATACGGTGTTTTAACTATGTCCAGTATTTTTCTCGTTGCCAATGTTGCCGTGCTTCATCAACACATTATAATTTCGAGTAAAACCACTCAAATGAAATGAAAATGGGACACTTTTTATGTAAAAACCAGTACTAAGTGACCTGCAATAACATCTATATCATAATATCGCTATATGGCCATTTTTTTACTTACTACTCATAACGACGTAGGTACTAATAACGAAATAGATCTTCGCACTCAATGAGCTTTTGCTGCCCAATATATCAAAGAATTATTAATATATTTATATATTATTTTTATGTAATGTATTTCTAATAAAGCTGTGTGATTTCAAGTCCAAAAAAAGTTTCCTAGATGCCGAAAACTCAGACGAGGAAGATGCTGCACAGCAGTACTGAAAACAGCATATTTTCAGTGACTCCCAGTATTGATTTTTGATTGGAGTGACTTAATTTCTTTTATTTAAGTCCAACAAACATGCAAATAAAAGTCAATCTGAAAAAAGTTTTGCTTCTCGTATGATAAGGACATCATTCGGACATCGCTGTTGATTATGAGCCAAGTAAACTAAGCCACTCTAAATGCATTGATTTTACTAAATTGTGAACCTAAATCGTAGAACCTGTGAACTACAAATGGAAAAAAGATACACTGAAATCACAGGCTGACATAGAACCAAGTGAATTTATATTTACCATTTATAAAAACTTATATTTTTCTATGTCAGCCTTGAATTTCAGTGTCCCTTTTTTTTCATATGTAGTCCACAGGTTCTAAGATATTACTACTTACTTATTGAAATTATAAGTTTTTTAATAAGGATTTTAACATAAAATATCTTGTTTCATATAATATATGTAAAAAAAAATTAAAAATATAATAAACTAAATTAACCGTACAATTGGCAATGGCAAAAATACTGGACGTTCAAGCCCAATACCTATTCACTGCATAGTTGGCAACGTGCAACATACTTGACATATGATTTCTGAAAAACTATCCATAAGCGATTTTTTTTATTAATTTTCTGTTATTTAAAATCATATAAATAGGCATAAAAACTATAGTTTTATGTATTTTTTCAAAAAAAGTGTCGTTGTCGATTTAAGGGTTAATGTAATTAATTAAAATAATTGAAGATTTCATTGTTTTCCTTTTAAATGAAAGGAAAACAATGAAATCTTTATGATTTACGAAGTTTGTTCTCTAGAGATATCATACTTATAATAGTAATTGACCCTAACGATCGATGCCATAAAAGTGATTTTTATTTAATAA